>BPLR01010333.1:0-24947 GCA_021605095.1 Caerostris extrusa | reverse complement strand
TTTTCCTACCTAAAATTTGTGAACACATCTTAATTCAAAAATGAATGCATAAAATACACCGACAAAGAAATGCAAATGGCATTATCGGTGTTACAAAGGGAAATTGCTTACTGAAACAGAATTTAAGGATTGGCTTAAGCAGGACATGGCTGATAAGGGTTTCCAGTTACTACGACTTAAAAAATGCAAATAAATTCATGATACTATCCAAACAACGATTCTATGAAGCATAAAAAGAAATTAATTATAACAACAAATGTTTTATCAACACTATTTTTTTTTAAATGTAGAAATACTATATTTTCTAAATACAATACTCCATTTGATAAGAATGGGCACCGCTTAAAAGTCAGCAATCTTTCTGTCGGGCATACACAACTCAATTTTTAATAGTTTGCAAACTATTAATAGAACGAATAAAATCCTCTTACATTATTTGGAAGGAATAGCTTTTCAAAGCGACTAGTGACTTAGATAAGCAAGAAAAATATTTCCATAATATTCTACAGTAGTGATGGCATGTCTATTGCACAACTTTTAGCAGTTTTTGTTTAGTATTTCGAATTAAGCAAGATGTTGTGAAAAGTGTTATTTAATAAGGAACTGCTGTTGGCCTTGTATGACGCCTTTAAGTTGTTAAATAAGGAAAATATTCTAATTGGAAACAAAAGATTTGGTAAAGATAATTGCTTTTATGTAATAAGGGAAGATTGCTTTCAAAAGCCGCTTAAAAATGACAATCGCATATTTTCTTCATGTTTTGCTTTTTTGTACTAACGATTCTTTTAATGTTTTATCATCATATTTCGAAAATATTTGCAAGGATTTTTGAAACAAAAAGCTGCAATTTTTTGATTCGTGAAAAATATGCTATATGATTTTATCCTTTTAAAGAAACAGTTAATACTGCACTCCATGAAATTACCAAAATATCCCAAACAAGATATCAAGGAATAATATTGCTTGGCTATTAAATATTCAAAGTAAATCGAAATCAGGCAAAATTGATGGAGCAACCGAAAACTTCTGAAACCTTAAATGATGGTTTTACGAAATCTGTTATTATTCTTACACTATGACGTACAAAAAAACCCGGGATAAAAAAATGTCAGTCTGAGCATTTTAGATTGCCTATTTTAAAATGTTATGGTATTGTTACAGTACAAATATATCATAAGTTACTTTTTTTTACAGACGGCTAAATTTCAGTCTGAGCATTTTAGACGGCATATTTAAATGTTATATCATAAGTTATTATATTACAGACGGCTAACTATGTATTCAATTCACACAAAGATTTTTTTAGTGATGTTAATTTGGACGTAAAATTCAATACATTTTTCCTAAAATTATCCTTAAAATTTTTACCAATATCAATTTTGGCTGACTCGTGGCTCAGTGGTAACGAACGTCGCTGGTGAGCGTTAGGGTGGAGGTTCAATCCACTATCGGCTTTGTTGTAGACAATTGTCTTTGAGAGAAAAAAAACGAGGTGCCTTGATATGCCGCGTGCGGCGGACTACCTGGGAGTTTTCTCCCATACGATATGCAAATGCGGGTAGCATCTCCTAAAAGTCCTCCCGGAAGGCACTGCTCTTCTGCAGCTACACGAAGCCAAGTCAGACTTCTACCTACGGTGCTCCATCATAAATAGAAGCTGTCCCCTCTTCCCTCCTTCCATGAGAAATACGACAACATCAACTTTATTTCGCTTGTAGGTACAGAAAATTAAAAGATATTTAGATGATCAGTGGAGAAGTTAATGTGGTATTATGCAAATTTATCGGTCGCTCCAGCGAGCATTCTAAATATTAGAATGAATTAAGAAGCATGTAAAGCGGCTTGTAAAAGTCAATTTTGGAGCAATTTGCTAGATAAAAATATGGTGATATTTAGGGATTTTAACAGGCTAAATCTGAAAATGATCAGTTTTCTGAAATTCTAAAGAACTAAATGTTATACTATTGTGTGCATAAATTAAGACCAGTTTTCAATTTAAATTTCCCTGGCATATAGTATTTCAATTTTTTCCTTTTTTTAGGTTGTTGGCACTGTCCTTGACATCTGTGTGAAATTTTTTACGTTAAAATATTCATTAGAGTTTGAGTTACGCTTGGCTCTGTGAGACGCTAAAACTGACTCCAGCGATTTTCGAAATGACTGAATTAATTGAGCATAGAACTTGCATTAAATTTTGTTTGCGGAAACGTATAGAATGTTGCAGAAGGGATTCGGTGAGCATTCCTATATCGGAAACAAATGTTTAGAAGTGGTAAAAACAGTTCAAAGGCAGCAAAGAACGCGTTGAAGACGAAGAACCCTCTGGTCGACTATTAACCTCAATCGACGAAGCTCACGTACAAAAATTAAAGATTTGGTGCTTCCAAACCGTCGTTTTACAATAAGAGACCTTGCTGACGATGTTGGAATTTTAAAAGGATTGGTCCATTCCATTTTGCGCCTCAAACGTGTCAAATCTCTATTGGTACCGAAAACACTGAATGTGCCAGCTCACACTGCATTGATTCTTCGCTACTTTTTCGCCAGAAATGAAACCCATATCGTTCCAAACCACTGTATTCACCTGACTTAACCGTATTGACTCACCTTAAGCCGTATCGTGCAACTTCTGGCTATTCCCTAAATTCAAAATACTACTCCGGAACACCGTTTTTGAGTCGATTGAAGAGACATTTAAAAAATCACCGGAATCGGTTTTAGTGTCTCACAAAACCAAAAGCGTAACTCAAGCACTAATGAATATTTTGACGTAAAAACAAATTTAAATACCATATGCCTGGGAAATTGAAATTGAAAACTGGTCTTACTACCGTGTAAGTAAAAGTAATTACGCATACATATTATTACGATTATAATAAAGTTCAGTTGAATTCAACTGAAATCATTAAATTATTTAAAAAGAAAATTTAATTTCTGTAAAAAGGGTGAAACGCTTAAATTTCATGGACTGACTGTAGAGAAACGGAAGATATTTTTTCTTGGGAGCTTATTATATATTTGTCTTCAAATAAAAAAAAAAAAAAATGAACATTGCAGTTTAAAGTAAAAGTACATCCAAGTCATTAAATGAACAAATTCTCACGGTTTACGAAAAAAAAAAAAACTCATTAAAAACGCCTCGTTAATTAAATATAAATTTAAAAAAAAAAAAAAAATTATTTTTCAAGATTTTTCTAAAAATACCAATTAAAAAAATATGGGTTATTTAGGGATTTTTAACAGCCCAAATCTGAAAATCAGTTTTCTGAAGTTCTAACGAATTAATTATTATAATCGTAATAATCTGTATGCACAATTAAATTCCGGAGAACTTATTATGTTATGCTACGATATGATATGATATATCATAGATAAATCATTTAAGATTTCAATTAAATTGTCTTTAATATATTACAGAGAGGAAACGATTAAATTTCATCAACTGACTGTAGAGAAATGAAAGATATTCTTCCTGGGAACTTATATATTTTTCTTCAAATCAGCAAAAAAAAAAAAAAAAAAAAAATAATAATAATAAATAAAAAATAAATAAAGTTTAAAAAAAAAAAAAAAAAAAGTATGTCCAAGTCAATAAATGAACAAAAAAAAAAAAAAGTTTCACTAATTAAATATAAATTTTTAAAAAAATAAAAATAAAAATTCTAAATTTCTAATAAATTTCTAATTAAATTCTAAATAAATTTCTAATTAAATAAAAATTTTTAAATTTTTAAAAAAATTTGTATTAAGATTTTTCTAAAAATACCAATAAAAATATTGGGATATTTAGGGATTTTTAACAGCCTAAATCTGAAAATCAGTTTCCTGAAGTTCTAACGAATTAACTGTTATTGTTATAATCGTAATAATTTGAAAACATAATTAAATTCCGTAGAATTTATTAAGTTATTCCATGATATGATGTATCATCGATAAATCATTTAAGATTAATATATTCAAAAGATAATTTAATTGAAAAGAGAGGAACGATTAAATTTCATGGACTGATTGTACAGAAACGAAGATATTTTTCCTGGGATCTTATATATTTGTCTTCAAATCAACAAAAAATTAACATAGCAGTTTAAATTTAAAAAAAAATTAAATAAGAGCATATCCAAGTCAATAAATGAAAGAATTCGCATGGCTTTTGATAAAAAAAAATCTTATAAAAACATGCCTCGATATTTAAATATAATTTTTAAAAAACCTTGCATTAAGATTTTTCTAAAACTACTAATAAAAAATTTGGGGGCTATTTAGGGATTTTTAACAGCCTAAATCTGAAAGTCATAATCTAAATCTGAAGTTCTAACGAATTAACTGTTATTATAATCGTAATAATCTGTACGCATAATTAAATTCTGTAGAATTTTGTATGTTATGCTATGAAATAACATCGATAAATCATTTCAGATTAATACATTAAAAAAAGATTTTTAATTAAAAATCTTTAAACTAAAAAAGTATATCAAGTCAATAAATGAACGAATTCTCACGGATTATAAAAAAAATACTTATTTAAACAAGCCTCGCTAATTTAAATATAAATTTTAAAAAAATCTTGCATTAAGAATTTTAAAAATACCAATTAAAAAAAATGGGGGGATTTTTAAATGCCACAATCTGAAAATCCTCAGTTTTCTGAAGTTCTAACGAATTAACTGTTATTATAATCGTAATAACATGCATGCATAATTAAATTCCGTAGAATTTATTACGTTGTTCTATGCTATAACATCGATAAATCATTTAAGATAATTTAATTGAAAAAGAAACGATTAAATTTCCTGTTTAGAAATGGAAGTTATTTTTCCTGGAAGCTTATTATATGTTTGTCTTCAAATCAACAAAAAAACGAACAATTCAATTTAAAGTAAAATAAAAAATATAAGAGCATATATCAAATCAATAAACGAACGAATTCTCACGGCTTATGAAAAAAAAAAAAAAAACTTATTAAAACAAGTCTCTCTAATTAAATATAAATTTAAGAAAAAAAAACTTTGCAATAAGAATTTCTAAAAATAAAAATGCTGTGTTTGCTCAAAAATTGCTTTGCTCAGGGAAAAGATCCCCCTTCTTAAGCTTTCAATTTGGCGGCAGCAATCCTTTCGTAATGAGACCTTAAGGGAGGGATTTTGGAGGAGGTTGAGGAGAAGGGAGGCAGATAGATTTTTCGCTCCCAATTTATCCAATTACTACAATAGAGCTTTCGTGCTCTCAGTATCCACCTTTTTAAAAAAAATACATCCACTTGGCGTATGTTATTTGCACCTCTTCATGAGAAATTCATTTATCTGAAATAGAGTGGATAGTGCTTCCCACCTTTTATTAACAGGGAGTTAATTAAGGCAGAATAGAAACTGCAGAAGAATTTACTAGCGATTTTTTTTTTTTTTATTCCTTGTGTAGCATTAGGAAAAATCTTCATGCAAATATCTGAAATGAAAATTTATCGAAGGACAATTTGTTAAAATTCAATTAAATATTCGTTTTCTCGAAAGTTCAACACTAAAGTCTCCATTTTTTTAATTTTAGTTTTGCTGAAATAAATAGTAATTTAGAATTTTAAAAAATTAACCTTAGATATCTCTTTAATACATGGAAGATTATTTTGGACTATTCTGGAAAATTTCGAAACATTGGTTTATTTTTTTGCAGTTTCCTAAGCAGCTGAATTTGGCTTTTAAAGCTATTTTTGGCACTTGGAATACAATTATATTCAGACATTGATAAAAAATATATCACTTGGTTTGAAGTGAAGTGAAATCACTTGAAGTTTATTGCGTCGTAATTACTTGTAATTATCAAAGAACAAAAAAAAAAAAAATCAAAAAATCCGACAATTTGTTGCTAACTATATAGAAATGTGCGCTATATACTCGTATGAACGAAAAAAATTAAATTTCAAAAATTCGATTTGACTTATGGTGGTAATTTTCTCAAAAAGCAAAACATTCGATTCTACATTGACCGTTATTAAAAATTAATAATTTTCACATAAAATTACGAAATAATAAATAGAACAAAAATACACGTTATTTAATATTAATATAAGATAATATATGTGATAAGAGTATTATTTAATCACTATTCCACCTCGATAAAAAATACAGATCATTGAAAAAAAAAAAACTGACTAGGGGAAAGATTGTATTTTTTTAATTTCCCTATACATAGCTTGTTTATCCTTAAATAACATACAGAAAGTAAGTGATATCGGGTTTATTCCACTGGTATCAGGTTTATACATTTGCAAATCCCACCAACTCCAATTCTATGTTTTTATTTGGTTAAAGTCTCATTATATTGATTAAAAATATCCAGCTAGAATCGGCAATGAATGAAAAATATTAAATTTCAACCCCGTTAGAATTTAGGTTTGCTTATTAAAATAACATCTCGAAAAGGAAGCAAAGAGATTCATTTAAAAAAATTCTCATCATACATTACTCGAGCCCACGCATGAATTCACATTTTAAATAAAAATATTTTCTTCCGAAATATATCTACATCCCTATTTCGATTTAATTTTAACGACGTGTATAAGGAAATATAATTTGAACTCGAATTCACGCTATATCGTACAATATATTATAACTAATAACATTCAGAAAGTAACTGATATCAGATTTATTCCACCGTATATGCATTTGCCAATTCCACCCACTCCAATTCTAAGTTTTGTTTGATTAAATAAACCTCATTACTTATCTAACTAGAATCGGCATTAAGTTTCAAATTTCAATTTGATTTAGTTTTGTGTATTATAATAACATCTGGAGAAAGAAGCAACAAAAGATTCATTTTAAAAAATACTCTTTTCTCTTCACACATTACTCGAGCCCACGCATGGATTCACATGCTATGTTTCGGAAGAAAATATTTTCTCATCAACATCCTATTTGGATTTCATTTTAAGGACAAATGTAAGGAAATATAATCTGAACTCGTAGTCATACTAGTATATCATAAAATAAATTAAAACTAAGGGCTTAATTTCTCCTGAAAAAACAGAACCTAAAATCCAGGAAAATATTTTCAAAGATAAACCAAATGGTCGTTGCTAAACGAAGTTAATTTTGTTTCTGAAGTTAATTCTGATTTCCCCAAATTCTTCATAGTTTGGAATTTTTGGGTATGAATAAATTTAAAAAAGTTTCTTCATACTTTTTGATTTTTATTTCCCCAAATTCTTCATAGTTTGGAATTTTTATATTTGTTCATACCCAATTTTATTTCCCCAAATTCTTCATACTTTGGGAAAATAAAATTTGGTATGAACAAATATAAAATACCCAAATTCTTCATACTTCGTTTTTTTTATATTTGTTCATAAACAAATTTTACTTCCCCAAATTCTTCATACTTTGTTTAATATTTGTCTATACCCAAATTTTACTTCCCCAAATTCTTCACATTTTTTTTTATATTTGTTCATACCCAAAAATGTTCACATAACTTTCCATGTTATATTATTTTACGTTAATGAAAGTATAGGACTTTGAAAATTGTAACATAGCGGAAGCATTATGCGGAAATTTACTACTTTTTTTTTTTTTCCGAATGCCACAGGAAGAGAAAGATCTGATATTCGCATTTCATTTCCTCCAAAGGGAAATGAAAGCCCGTTCCACATTTTGAAACTCGCCGCTCCTACAGAATGTGTGTGCTCCACAAAATGTTTATGGTTTCCATCACAGTTCGAGGCAGCTGTTCCAGAAGCCACACTTTCTGTGAAAACGTCACCTAATCTGGACTTTCACGAAACCACAAAACAAATGGGGGGAGGATATAAGCATGATTATATAATAAAGCGCTTCCAAGTTACTCAGCAATTCTTGTTATTTCCATATTGTTTTGATTATTGGGTTGATTGAAAAAATGTATCTGTCCAAGAACAGCTGCTTATGTTTATTTTAACTTAATATGTTTACAAAAAAATATATTCATCAAGCCAAGGATATTTTAAACGAAATAAGACAGCTGAATATACTGTTTACATAAACTTGCAAACTTTATTTGACGTGATTTTTTTTTTCCTCGTTCCTATTAAACAATAGGTTTTGACATATCCATCACTACAGTACAGTTGTCATAGCAGAATTCAAGGATTTTAAAACTTCCTACTTCTCAACGGTTAGATAACACCTGCCAGTAAATATGTAGTGTTAAAATTTACACTTCTGTATGTCCTTAATATAAAAGGCTGTACTTTTTTTTTTTTTTTAATATAATCTTAACTGTCATGAATTTATAGTTTGTTATAAAAATTCCACAAAGATTCTTTAAAAACCCCAATCTCAAAAAAAAACAACACATATCAGAAAAATGTAATTTAATTTATTTGTTAAAGATTTTTCTGGACAATTGTCTTTAGCCTTTTTTTGAGGGGGTGGGGGTTATTTAACATTTTCTAAAGTTAAAATAGTAGACTCTTTTATCAATAAGGAGATAAAATATTCACAGAAAGAAAAAAATTCGTTATTTTAATGTTATAAGTTAAATTTAAATTATATGGGTTTTTTCTTATTTCTTTGTCACCCTGACAAATACGATTACAGTTAATAAATAATAAAATTTGAAATTTTTATTAGATAATAATTACTACAAACTAAGGATATCTGGCTGTGGTGAAGAATTTACGACAATCCGCTTAGCTTACTGCTTATGGAGTAGCGTTGGCATACAAAAATCCTTAGAATTAAAGATTGAATTTTTTTAAAAAATTGTGATAGATGTATAATTAAATGCTAGTAAGATATGCGAATGATTTAGTTTTTTTTTTTTTTAAAAAATTAAAAGTCCTTAAAATTAGAAGAAGTTGAAATAATTTATCAAGAGAGACAAGAATGAGACAATTTTATCTCTAAATTTTCTAATACAATAAGAAGAAACATTTTGTACGGAAAAACAATTATTTAAAAAAAAAGATTTTGCAGTCAAAAAGTGTATTGAAGGTTTAGTATAAATGCAAAACAGATATATTTGAATTTGTCCCAAACGTTAACCTTTTATGGTGATTGTAGAAGATTAAAAATACCATTGTACACGGGACGTTAAGATCTATAGAAATCAAAATCCTCTCAAATAGATGGAATCGACAACCATATTAGAGAGTTTGGGCATAACGTTTTTTATTTCCGATATTTTTCCTTCCTAGCGCGCATGCTCATAGGAAACATTGTACCCATTGTGCGTGCATATCTGTAATACTGCACTACTGAGGTATTCTTATGAGTATGAGCGCTAGGAAGAAAAAATATCGGACGATAAAAACGTTATGCAAAAACTATATTATCCAAGGAAATTACCGTACTTCTTACTTATGCCCGTAATCTATGTAGGTGTCAAATTTGAAAGTTGTGGGTTGGAAAATTTGTATCAAAATACAAACAGATTTTTAATTTATATATTAAATTTAAGGGTGCGCAGTAGATCTACCTCCCCGTGGTGCACCTGGTAACACTTTTTAGTGGCTAAAAGATCTACGACTTGGCATTATGTCTTCCTCCCCTCACGTTGATACTCTTCTAGTGCTACAGTGGAATGCCGGTGGACTGTCTCAATCCAAGCGCGCAGAGCTTTTGCTGACTCTGTGTGAGAAGGATATTGACGTCTTTACTATTATGGAGGCTAATTTGACCACCGACTGCCTACGAAACCATCTTTACAGACTCAAAATTGTTCCTTCTCCGATATGCACCTCTGGAGAGGCCATTGACTCCACGCATCTACTTCACTGTCTTGCTCTGAGCAGGACTTTTCTCGCCGAGCGATATTGGGAAGCTAGAGATATGTTAGATTAATGAACTCTGTTTCAGCATGTTTTGTTGTATTCTCTGTTCTTTATTTTTCGTTGTTCTTTTTATTGCTGTAATTGTTCATAATATGCCATCGGAAATAAAAAAAAAATTTTAAAAAAAAAGTTAAAAAAAAAAAAGTTTACAAGACTTAAAGAAATATTCGGTACAGTGAGGAATTAATAGTAGCTTATAGAAAAAAAAAATTAAAAAATAAAACTCTGTTCACTAGATTGATAAACAGTTTACGGGGTGCGCGTCGTAGATGCATGGGGTGAAGCTTGATCTTATGACCTTACACTTGCGAAACCAGAAACCCAACCTTTGCGCCGAATCTTAAACAGCAATTCATTTGTTCATTTATTATTTAAATATTAAAAGCACCAACTCGCCAAGATAAATGACTACAAGTCTAATTATAGCTTCCAGAGCCTCGCATCATAAATTTATACATATTTTTTTTTTTTTAAAAGAGAAATAATATTTTGTCTAACATAACAAATTGTATAGCCAAAAAGAAAAATATACATATATAACAATTTTGATGGTATTTAAAATTAATTGTTATTTGTATTGAAATTATGAAATAAACAATTTGTTTTCCATTTCTGAAAGATTAAGTGATCTCTGTTGGTGATAAAATTTAGATAACATGAAAACATTTAGGATTGCGGAATACCTGAAAGTCCTGCGTAAAGTATTTCAGAATTTAAAAAATTATTAAATATTCTACGTACCAAATGTATTTAAGTTTTTTTTTTTTTTTTTTTTTTTTGTAAGTGGAAAAAAAGGGGCATGTTTTAAAAACAGTCGAATACGTGTTATTGCTAAACCATTATACAGAGATACAATCGTTTTGCGGATAAAATACTGATTATGTAATCCTGTAGTTATTTCAAAAATTGTTTTACTAAAAACTGTTACGTTACGAAGACTTATTAAAAAAACTTTTGAAAGAAATTAAATTCCACTTTTCTCAGAAGTGTAAAAGCGATTAATTAATGAATAAAAACACCATTTCTGATTGGAAAGAAATTAAGTTTTAATTTTTTTTTAAATAACTTTATTAGAAGACATTTTAAAATTGTAATATATGTATATCTAATTGTAAGGGGAAATATATGCTAAGAAGAAAATGCATCAATTGATATAAAACTGAATACGAAAATAAAAAATACCCTGCCCAGTTATAAGCATTAAAAAACTTTATTAATTAATGTTATTTTTTTTGACAAATTGAAATACCTCAGAAATCTAAAGTGAAATTTCTAAAAATGTTGTAGGATAAACCCAAAAATTTAACTCCTATTTAAATATTAGTTTTTCCATTACACCACTAGATGGCGGCACCATCTACAGCTAAAACGCAATATATTTTGGCTTACTTTTCGGAATCAGGAGTTTAAATTAGCTCGATTATAATTTTATTCAATGTGGAGATTAATTGTTTTAATGTAAAAATTTAATGTCATTTTTAATACTTATAAAATAAACATTCAATACTACCGATTAACAATTTATTTTTTTTTTTTTTTTATTGCAAAATAGAATGACGGAACAAACACCATTTCGATACCGGAATTTAATGTTTTACACGGGTAGTCATTTCAAGTAATAAAATTGGGCATGAACTGGGAGAAAAACAAAATAGAAACATAAATTGAGACAAAAACAAAGAATGAAAGAAACAAAAAACGATTCATAATCCAAAAATGATTCCTAACTTTTTTTTTCCCCCAAAGCAAATCCTTTTCTTTCAAGTAGAAATTCGATTCGGCACTGGTTATAAAAATATTATTTACCAACAGTATAGAAACTTAAACCTCAAAGTTCAACAATACATTCATTAATCTTAATTACAATCTCAACTAACCTAACTAAACGCAAATGTCAAAGTTTGATAGCACATTTATAATCCTGATTACAATCTGTACTCATCTAATCTGCACTCCAGCACTGATTGCTTTTGAGAATTGTTTAATTGGTTGTAAACAATCTGCATGCATCAGTATGTCTGTACGATCACGCTGTACAGATATACTGATGCATGCAGGTTTTGAAATGTTATTGCCTTCGTTTTTGAAATCTGAACCCAAACTACATTCCTTGTACGTGTTGATGTTCCCACTATTTAAGTTTGGTGTCAAAATTAACATATTAAATTAACCTAAATTAAATTAACCTAACCAATGTAAAATTCATTTTTCTCAAACATCAGAACCATGAATACCCTCACCAATTAGAAAATTAGAAGCACATTCGCCACCTTGGAGACGATGTTGCCAACATAGCGACTCATGAGTATGAAAAAGAAGCATTTAGTTTTATCATTTAAAAGATGTCAAATATTTGGATGAGATTTGATTTCTTGGATGAGACCATGCTATAATTATTCGAACATAGTATCTACAAGATGCAATTTTTACAACATTTTTCAATAGGAAAAACCGAGTAATACTAAATTATTAAAAAAAAAAATTCTGGCAAAATATATAAAATTCTAAATTCTCCCAAAATGAAAAGTAATAATTCTTTCTTTTATTTGAAATAAACCCGTTTTTGAAAAATTAAAAAATTGTTTTATAGTTAAACAAAGTCTTTCTAGAATATTTTATGAAATGCATGGGGGGGAAAAAAAAGTATGTACTAAATAAATTATGCATACAATAGAAAATTAGCGTTTTTCCTACAACAGTCATCAATAGCATTTTTTCATATAACACAAATTCTGAGTAAGTTCTACTTTTAAGGAGGTTTATTTTTGAGAATCAGAAAAAAATAATTATGAAATTATTTATCGCAACTATTGGGGAAAAAGAAAAAAAGGAAATTGAATTACGATATGTGGTAATCCTCTTGAAGAACCGAGAAAAGGTACTTCAGAATACTAAAATCTAACTGATGAATTTTATGAGTTAAAATTTTTTTTTTTAGTTCCATCAGCATATATAATAAATGCAACAATGAGAAATAATAATTTCAATTTTGTATCACAGTCTAATATCATCAGATTAAATAATGTACATCAGTCACATAATGTATAACAATGTGTAATCAGTTTATTAAAATCACTTAATTGGATTTTAAGGTTAGGTCAGTTTTATAATTAAATTTTTTCAGGTTTGATGTATTAATTTAAATATATAAAAGATTTCAGTATAAATTAGGATTAATTCTAAATGAGCTACCTTAATTTTCAAAATGCCTTGCATATTCCCCATTAAAAGATAAGACATTGGGCACCAAAGCCTTTTTTTTAAAGATAACGAAAATTCATCGCTTAATATGCAAAACACGACTTTTAATAATGTTATGTATCAAACTCTCGTTTGTAATATTCATTCAAAATTCATTATCCCAAAGCAATGTGTCTCAAAACGAGTCAGTCTCTTAATAAATATTTTATTCAGTTAATTCTTATGATGTAAGAATCTCTAACAAAAAAAAATTTTCTTGAAGATATGCTTTTTAATCATTAGGGAATTTGAAATGAAATAAAAGATTCATCTTATTTCCTAAGCAGTTAATTTACTTGCTATAAGAAAATTAAAAATTGTTCTGAATACTATAGATTTTTGAAGCTTTGCATTCATTTCAATCCAATCAATTTATTAATAAAAATTGACTTATTCATGATTATGTAACATAGGTTTATTTATGATATACAAGTAATTCTAGTTCATTAATAAGAAATTAATTCGAAAAATACTTATTAGATGCTCCTTTGCAAAATTAGCTGGAACTAATTTCGTAATACAGTCCGGCAAAAATGGTAATTTTTTTTTTTTAAGTAAGGCAATTACAGTAATATCATTAAAACATTAGCCAATTTTTCCCACGAAATATCCGCAAACATTTCGCTTATAATTGAATTTGAGCATATTTCGGCGAAATATTTAATCGAAATTCCCCACTGAGACCGTTAGCTATTAACTACGGCATACCCGAAACGAAATACTTAATGCATAAAAAAACAACATACACATATTCACCACAATTTTCTATGTAAGTGAAGCTAGATATTTCAATAATTTCATTTATAATTACTTTTAGCATCATAATTGTTTTAACGGCTATTTGCCGAGTATAGATAAATATGTTTCAAAATTGTTCACGAAATTACTTTGTATTCCTCTCAATGAAGATTAATTGGAAAATTGGCAAATACTATCATATTATATAAGACTATTTAGGACACCAACAAGGCTTACCTCAACACAAAATCCATTGTCTGTTCTTGGAAGACCTTTAATTGACTTGAAAATTATGGACACCGATTCGGCATGGCGTAAGAAAACGGCCTTTTATTAGAGCGAAATTTTGGTCCATTCTCGCTCTAATAATACCTAATTTCGGTAGATTCATCCATGTTATCAGGTCTTATAACCATCCTGCGGATTGAGGCAAAGGCAACGTTTGCACAAAAATCAATTTAAATGCAATGCATATTCAAATCACGTCTTCCTCAAGAGCAGCCAGGTCTCTTATGCCTTGGATGTCGTGCAGAAGGAATTATTGGCAACCAATAATCAAGGCCAAACATGAGCGGCCCTAGAATCTCGTTAATTGAATAAAAAGTGCTCTTTAATGGTTCGGGACAAGTATCTG
This sequence comes from Caerostris extrusa, assembly GCA_021605095.1. Taxonomy (NCBI): domain Eukaryota; kingdom Metazoa; phylum Arthropoda; class Arachnida; order Araneae; family Araneidae; genus Caerostris; species Caerostris extrusa. The sequence goes on along the minus strand of BPLR01010333.1, from coordinate 10,533 downwards.
CATCCAAGAGAAAGAGGAAAAAAAAAAAGGATTAAGTAGTTAAAAAAAAAGTACAATACCCACAATAATTTTCGTGTCATGCAACTTTCTTCACTTGTGGTAAACTTCATAATTAGTGCTCCCCATACTAACGAGGATATTATTGAGGACCACGATTTGAACTTTGCTTTCTCAGATGGGAAAATTGGGAACATTAGGTTATGCTGGTTATTGCATGGTAAGAAAGATCTGTAATGGTATGATTATACGTGTGCAGTTTAAATTGCAATTACACTGTCTACTGTTGCTTAACTTATGAACTGCACTGCCAGGGATAGCGTGACTCTTTTTATGTAGCCACATAGATAAATGGTCCCAAATACAACATGTAGAAGAACCTGATAAAAAAACCGCTCTATAGTCTAGAATAAACACTGTCTCCATTTGCATAACATGTATAGGTTAAGAGCATAAAAATTTAATCCTATATATCATCCGTTCTGTTACTTAGAGTATTTATGTAACATGTTTCTTAAGTAATTAAGATAATTCGTACACTTAAGAAGTATTGATACCACTCAAATATATGGTCATTAAAAAAAGTATAAGGAAATAAGAGTAGGTTATTACCAAAATTATACTCAATATTATTATATTTAGTTATACTTAATATAATGTAACATAGGTTATTACTAAAATTAGATCATTTGCAAAAAAAAAAAAATATGAAGTAAAATTATGGGTTTTTCTCGCATAAAATAATTTCTGGAAAGTCATTTAAATGATTAATGGACGCGAGGCTTCAAGCAAATTTTTTTTATGTTATTCAGAGTATAATTAATAAAATATTAAAATGATCATCGATAAAAATAAGAATTAAATGTTAAGAATTAAAATATACCAAATATGTTTATCGGTTTTAATTTTATTTAAACTAATTTGCAAATCAATACAATTTTTAAAGTAAAATATTTACGACATAACAATGAGGTTTTATTTATAAATAAAAAATGCTATAAATATCAACGACAATTTTAATAGTTATAGTTTTACAGGAAAACATTCATAGAAAACATGTAGAGTATACTGAATTATTTCAATTTCAATTTAAAGGCCCAAAAAACAAACTAGTTTAAAACCAAAAAATGTTTAATAATTTATTCAACCACGATATTAAATATGTAGAACTATTCCCAAAAATAGGCGAGATTCAAAAATCAAGTTTTTATCTTATGTATTGAATATAGGCTTCAAAATTACAAAAGAAATGCTTCTTTCAAATGAAAGATTATATTAAATGAAATGTGTTCCACGATCAACACATTTAAAACAAGTTCCACGATTAACACATTTAAAACAAGTTCCACGATTAACATTTAAAACAAGTTCCACGATCAATACATTTAAAACAAGTTCCACGATCAATACATTTAAACATGTTCCACGATTAATACATTTAAAACAAGTTCCACGATTAACACATTTAAGACAAGTTCCACGATCAACACATTTAAAAAAACACATAAGATTAAAAAACAAGTTCCACGATCAATACATTTAAAACATTTAAGACATTTAAAACAAGTTCCACGAAAACAAGTTCAATCACATTTAAAACATGTTCCACGATCAATACATTTAAAACAAGTTCCACGATCAATACATTTAAAACAAGTTCCACGATCAACACATTTAAAACAAGTTCCACGATCAACACATTTAAGACATGTTCCACGATTAACACATTTAAAACATGTTCCACGATTAATACATTTAAAAAACAAGTTCCACGATTAACACATTTAAAACATGTTCCACGATCAATACATTTAAAACATGTTCCACGATCAATACATTTAAAACAAGTTCCACGATTAATACATTTAAAACATGTTCCATGTTCCACATGATGGAACATGTTTTAAATATTTTAATGAGAGTAATACATATATTTAAAAATACCTCCTTCAAAATTTCATTAAATTTCTGTGAATGGTGTGATAGCTAAGAATTCATACATCGAGAAATTTTTTTTTTAAATCACTCTGTATATGCATACGTCTTCCCGCGTGTGGATGTTAAATAAGTGAAAGAAGAATTTGCATATGACAATCCATCAAAAATTCAGTTAAGTGAGTTTGATACTCAGACTTAATTTAGAAATAGATAAATTTATTCTATACAATCTGAACAGTTCTTAAAGGCTGATTTAGTATGATGCACCAGATCCAGCACCATTTTCTAATGAAGAGACAAAAAGCAATATTTGTAAAATCTTACTAGTACAATATTTCCCGAGATCAATCATTGATACACTGCTACCTAATCCAGTTATTGAACTAGTACTAGTAACTTCAAAAAATTACACCAAAATAAATAAACAGCAAATTTAAAATCGTGCATTTAATTTTGTAGTCATTTGTTCCTTGAAAATATTAGAAATGTCTCATTTCTCTGAAAACGCAATTGAAAATTTTTCACACAGGAATATGTAAATTAATACTGAAAACCATTGACTCATTGAAAGTCCAAAATTATTGAATACCTTGAGCGAGATAGAACTTTATATTGTTACTAAACATCTCTGAAATAGTCGCATATAAAAATCATAGTGTTCAGTTGCCTCCCTTACTTTATCAATACATGTCCATTATAATTAGGATTATGTTTAATTTTTCATTAGATTTCGACACAAGTTTTTCTCATATTTCCGTTGCTATTAAATGAAAAAAAAATTAAAGGTACTTTTTGCCTCAGCGTTTTGGATTATATTTTTCCCTCCCAAAAAAAAAAAACCCACACTTACTGGTTCTGAATATAGAATTTAATATAAATGACTGAATTTAACCCAAGACATTTAATGAAAGCTTTGGATTTGATTAGTTCCGGCTGTCTGGGAAGATCAGTAGTTCTTAAAAGTCCACGAAAAGAATAAATGGTGATTCATGAGATGGGATAAGAAAGAAAATTGGTCTAATTTCTGCTTTTACTTTAACTGACCACCAATTAGGCCCAACATTTCATTCTCGTATAACATGAAAGACATTAGGGTAACAATTGTACCTCATAAGTTATTTGATATGAAATGACAGATCGAATAGAATCGTTTACCCTAATCAGTACTTCAAATTACGGCAATTATTGGCAGAAGGGTATTACCTATATCGCAACCTGTTGATCTTGCATTGCAACTCTATTCTTATCTGATAACTCATTAATGGTATTCATTTCAGCCACCAGATGAAGAAATCGTGCATTCTCTCTTTTGTAGCTTAATGCTTGAATTTAAATTGAAGTATTCGTTATCAAAGCACACTTCTGTGTTTAAGTAATATTCTTAACAGCATTTGAATTAAACTGTTAAGTATAAGTACAGTAGTTTTCTGTAATTTTATTTGCTAACGTATATTTTTTTCCAAATAGTTCATGCTCTTTACCCCTTTGAGAAATAAAGTTGAACATAAATACTTAGCATGCGATAGACTCTTAATCTATTGAGAATTGAGGAGATTAACAAGTTTTCCTTCATTGTAATAATTGGAACGTTTGTTTAGCTCCTGTACTGTGTAGTGGTATTATTTATTTAATTCTTAATGATATTATTTTATGAAAATTAAAAATTGATGAAGATTTGCTTCTTGGCGAAATAGTTAACGAATTAGCCGGCCTGTTGACTCAGTATTCATGCATCTCATTAAAAGCTAACCCTTCTAATGATATTTCCCACAAGCCAAATTAGCTCAGAAAAATTTAAACTATGCTGTATTTATAAGGGTATTATATAGTTCTTAATCTTACTACTTTATGGAAATTAAGAATTGATGAAGAGAGTTTTTTTGTCGAAATTGCTAACGAATTAGCAGATCTACTGGCTCAGTACTTATGCATCTCATTAAAAATAAAACCTAACGATATCATGCGTCACAAATCAAATTAGCAAAGAAAAATTCAAACAAACATGACGCTAAAATATATATAGAATTCAGGAATTTTTAAACGGCACTAGTTCTTACTTAAATAAGCAGAGGGCAAAGGAATGAAATGGACACTGAATTGATTTGAAACATGCTACAATGGCAATAATGAAGGTATCTTCTAATCTGTATTTTACTAACAAATTTGTGGGTTTATGTTTATTAAAGTAGCGCAGTAGATCTACCTCCCCGTGGTGCACCTGGTAATACTTTTCAGTGGCTAAAAGATCTACAACTTGGCATTATGTTAAATTAATGAACTCTGTTTCAGCATGTTTTGTTGTATTCTCTGTTCTTTTTTATTTTTCGTTGTTATTTTTTTCTGCTGTATCTGTTCTTAATCTGTCATTGGAAATAAAAAAAATGTTTATTAAAATAAAACTTGCCATACCAGTGGATCTGAAATTTTAACTTTTAGCAAAAATAGTAGATATAATGGATTTAGATCCATTTAGATTTATCATAATGGGTAATTCACAAAAATTATAAGATCATTTTTTTGGCAATATGCAAGTAATTGCATTAAGATTCTTGAACTACTCTGTTAAAACTGCATTTTAAATACGATTATTTACAAAAATTAATTCCATTTGGAAAAATAATTAAGGACATAGAGATTACCCATTTCGTTACAGGACATCATTATTCCATTAGATTTTTGGATACATTTCTATATATTTTTCATTCGATTTTACTGTATTTTCATCATTATCAAGAAGTTCTATAGATTAAGAAATATTTGGTTTTGATATAGGACTTGATGAAAGCAACTGAAGACTGTATAAATACTGAAAGATTAAACATATTTCCATTAACATTTGAAATCTGGAATTCGTTATTAATCCCAGATTAAATCATGACTGGAAAAGTCAATACAAAATTTCATTTACCAAGACTATTTTTCAATTCTTACTATTAGTTCACACTCACCCAATATATATCTTGCTCAAATTTTCAATCGTTAATAAAATACCCTTTATTCATCTACTCAAGTTCAAATACAATTTTTTAACTTGTAATGGATGACACTTGACGTTCATACAGTTTTTTCAAATATTATTTCATTAATTAAATTTTATTCATTGTAGTTTTAAGTTGTATTTATCTACCAATAGATGGCGCCAGATGTAAGAGGAAAAATTCAATTTCATTTATAAAGGACTTTCTGCAATATAGTGAAACAAAAGTAGGAATTGACTTAAAAAAATAAAAAAAAATTTTATTACTTGTTTACCTGTAGGAAATGCGTCGTCCCTTGTCTTTGAGATCTTAGCCCACAGTTTGAAAACACATATGTATCCTAAACTAGATGGTCAACAATACGCCATAAAATTCGCAATGAAATTAGGTCATTCTGCCGATGTCTGACAGCTACAAGCTTATACTATACGTAACATTAAAGAACATCCAAGTACATTTTTGTTACATCTCGGAATGGAAAAAAACACGATTTCATGAGGAATTTATAAATATATTTCCCAAATGATTGTATAATGAGATTAGGACAATCTTATCACAATCTACCACGTAATAAATATTTCAAATATATTTTCAATAAAATCTACATAATGAATTATCTCCTATAAATGTAGACTTCAATATCATATATTTCTAATTTATTGGGCTAGCTTATATTAAATAATTTATTGTTCCGATGAGATAAAATAGATATGTTTCGCATATAAATTAAAGGGCAGAATGATAAATTCTGTTATTATCTGATGAAATTTCTTTGAAGTATCACGGTTTCGAAAGCTAGTAGGAACTTAAACCTATGATGCGTGAAAATTACGATAAATTCAAATGCATAAAATGTTAAAATACATGCTGGAAAATGATTAATGGGAGAGCTGAAATGTTCATTTAGAACAAAGCATGCCGGCGCGTGGACAATATCCTGTTCAATGCGTTGAAGAAGTGACATAAATATGATGGACAATCTTTTTGCAAGAAATTTTTTATATAATCAGATTTCAAAACATGTTTGTGAATACCAGTAATGTAATTTTCTATTCCAGTTTGATATAGTAATTAAAAATTGATAGACTTAAAAATTTTTAATCATGAACGCTAGTACCGATTTTACTTATTTGTCGTATTACGCCACGGATCACTGTACTTAACACTAATATGTTTCTGTACTTGTCCTTTTACTGTTTGCAATAATATGGGGGAAATGATGTACAGGGGTTATCAAAATAATGGAATTTAGATTTCTGAAGTTGCAAATTAAGCTTCATTTTACGGTTGGTAAAGGATATGCTAAAACGGATAATTTTATATGTGGTGCATGAAGTTTTACGTTAGTGACCAAATGTTTACTATTGAAATAACATGGAATAAGTAATGAAATTTAATCATCGACTGCAAGTTAGGATAATATTTCCTTGGGTACATTTATAATAAAAAGCAGAATGTGGAAAAATTTCCAATCGATTATTGTGGAAATTTTTTTTTTTATTTGTATGTGTTTGGAACAACAGTTCATAGCTTATATAAAAACAATTTAAATATAAAAGTTTTTGAGAAAAGGTGGATGTTGTAAAATGTCTGCGTTATTATCTGTACAATATAGTGTTCCCTATACAATATAACGTTCTCTCATATGTATACACGCGATAAAGGGAGGCAATAAAAAAGGTTCAGGTATAACAGGAGATTAGGAGGCGGGGGGCGAGATTGAATCTTACTTATTCGAGAATAATTGTTGCAAGAATTTGATTATTCGGATTTCTAGACGTAGAGAATTTTAAACGTAGAGTTTTAAGTGTAATTCGGGTGTAAAAGATCCAAGGTGCAAAAGAAATGTTTCAGTTACTAAAATGTAATTTTCAATAAACGAAAATAAAACGCCAAAGTAGTAAAACGGAAATTTTACGATTAAAGATACTGAAAACTCTTTTCAAAGAAATTTATATTAAAATTTTGTGTTGCTTTTAATATCCTTGAAATAAGCTATAAATCATCCTACTTATTAACTTGAGTATATAAGATTAGATAAATTGACAAACTTCACATAATATAGAAAAGAACTTGCGATATATTTAACAATCCCTGATATGCATCTTTTTTTGCATAAAGAAGATGTAGAATTAATGTATCTTATATTTGGTGAAGGAAGCCAAAAACACACACCGGTTTTAATATTTAAGTAATATTAAGATGAATTCACAATATCTTAAGAATTTTCAATTTTCAAAATTGAAGAACAAAAAACTGCGAATTATAGAACAGGCGGCTTTCTTCTTTGGTATAAATTCAAAACTTAAGAACCTTGAAAATAGTCGATATTTTATTTAAGAAAAATATAAGCTGTGTTTTTTATAATGATCTGTAATTACATTTCAAAACATTCAATTTACTTCGCTTGAAAACAGATGGACTGGTTATATTTGTCTTTCATTACTTTCTCACGCCATTCTACAAAATCTTTCACCATTTGGAATTCTTCCAGATGGGGGAAAGTACTTCCCAGAAAAGAAACATATGGTCTATACTTGTCAGTGAGAGTTTTCTTTCCTTTCAGAAGAGCGCTAATCGATACTGACAGATCACTGAAAAGAGTCTATTTCCGACTCGGTAGCATTAGGACAGGATTAAAATATCCCGAAATAGTACTGCGGAAACACACAAACAGCTGGCATAAACTTTCATTTAACTCATTGCTCACTATAAGCTTAAGACATGACACAATTGCTGTACGAAAATTAAAACCTTTTCAATAAAAGAAAAAATTAATATAAGAAACTTAATTATTTAACTGCAGGATTAACAAACTCTCATAGCTCCCATCTATCAAGGAAGTCAAGATTTTAAATCTAAAAACAAACAGTCCATTTCATCTCACATTTTAACATTATATAATTATATTATGCATATTAACAAATATGATCCACAGATACACAGAATTCTCAACCTGGGGGAGTTAGTGGCCTGATGGCCAGTTTGGGTACAACGCTCTGACCTTTGGTACCACAGGCTTCAAGTTAGAAACCCGACGGTGGCATGGATGCTTGCGAGCAGTTTCCGGAATCTGCGTTAAATTGTAGGTTCCAGTCTAATTAGCTTAAAGTGTGAACAAAATGACCGTTGAGGACAACAAACCAAACCTACCCGACAGTTCTATTACAGGTTTATTCTCTGAAGTTCTTCTTGAATTATGTCTCTTCTTGGTTCAGTGTCTTTATAAATGGGTTGTTTCGGAAATCCATTGAATAGTTCTAGACCACCGACCACATAGCGAACGTCTGGTGCCAGATTGCCACCGGATTACCAGGACAATCGATTAGATGGTTCGATAGGGTTGTAAAACCAGCAGACATCCCTGACGCCGCCGCTCTCTTTGAGCTAATTATCCATTTGCAATAAATTTCCTACAGATTTTTTTTCATAAATCTTTAAATGCATATCAAATTCATAAGTCGAAATCTAACAGCTTAGAAAGTTCCGATTGCAAATCATATGGAAGGGAAAATTCTCGAGAACGGAGCGCTTATTGTAAAAAACACTTGAATTCTACAGGAAACTTGTTATAAAGGTAAATACAGCAACAATGTATGCCCAAAACCACTATGGAATGTATGTATTAATGTTATTCCTACATTGCTAAAGTAAAAATAAGAGCAACCATGATATTTAATTTTTTTATATCAGAAAGTGTTTCAGAGATCAAAAGTTCCAAAACTTTTGATAATAGAAAAAAAAGAAAAAATATTGAAATAGATTTAGTAGAAGGAAAAGTGGTACAAAAATGCAGAAACAGAAAAAATAATCATTGGACGAGAGCAGTATAACCGTATTTATTTGCGAACTGTTGAAAAGAAACTATTTAATCTAGAGACTTAATTTTCGTTTTCGACAAATTGACTGATGCAGAAAATGGAGTATTGGAATTTCAGCAGAGGATTAAAATTATCGAAACTTTACTGAAGAAAGTAATGAGTTTTTCAACAGTTGTACGCTTTTTTTTTTTGTTTGTTCGCGTTTTTTCCATGTCGCTGTTAAGGTTTATTGAAATGCCCTAAAAATTCTTTTATCAAATACGCCATAGGAGTGCTTTAACTAACAGAATTATTAATAAGCAAAAATTTGAAATTAGTATCTATATTAGTTTTATAAATTTAACAAGACTCTAAGCACTATTTAAATATAATTTTTTTAATAATAGATTGAATAATAATGAATATCTATCAAAATTAAATCAGAGAACTTTGTCCAAAACATTATACAGAAAGTCTTCAAGATTATAAAATATTTTGGTATTATGAGAACTTTATAATTCTTTTCTACATTAATAGATACAAATTATACGAATAAAAAGAAATGTAACTTACAATGAAAATGCATCGCCCATTTTACAAGAGGAGTCTCAACAAAGCTTAGAGATTTGAAATAGGTAGATTAAAAATGTATTATTTCGCTTTGATGCAATATCCAGAAGTACCTTGTCTACCTCGTCTTACTCTACCATCTTGTCCACCAGGTCCCCTAATTTGTGTGCATTTTTACTTAGTATTTATATTTCAATTAAGAGAAATGAGAAAATAGGCAAAGAATTTTCCCATGTAAAATGCAGTATTTAAATTAAAATTCCATTTCAAAGTTTATTAAACACATTCATGTAATTACTTCTGAAATTTTTACACAGCTAGAGATGTGTTTAATAGTTTATTTAATTTTTAGTATTATGGCATCATTCAGAGATTAGATAGTATGTAATCCAGAATCTGGATATATATGAGAGAGATAAAGATATAGATATAATCATTTCATAATTATACCGAAAAAGTTGCAAATGATTGCCATTTTTATACCATTTGAAGTTAGTCCTGCTTGTCCATAGTTCAGGTTAGCAGTTTAACCGTATGTTTAATTCCGGTATATAGTGACCGGTTGGGACGAATTACCTTACAACTAAACGCTCTGTAAGAAATCTTTGCAATAATATTCATGCGACACAACAGGTAACTAGTCATCCCTGAATCACGAATGATTTATTTCTTTAGCAAATTTGTCAAGACGCTGCATTTTCAATTTACCTCATATATAAGTGAAAAGTCGAGACCGTAATATTAGTAGAATTGTCAATTTTCCTCTCGGAAATTTGGGTTTTATAATCACTCTGATTGCTATCACTACTAAACGCTACAGCGCTAACGACATTTGTGAATAATCACGGTTATCGGTAGCAATAAAATTCTATTGGTATTTTGGCATACAGAAGCTCGTTATACTCAAATGATTGAGCTCCCTTAAAACAAACTAAATTATGAGCTGCTTTTGCCACTTTATCATCTGATATTTTATAAACGATTTAAATACGTCAAGAAAGCCTGAACCTCTACGAAATCAAGCAAGTCGGTACTAGTTATTTTGCAAGCAAACTCCATTGAAAAAGCTCTACACTCTGCTTTATGTCACTTAATCGACGTAAAGATTATAATGCGACAGAACCTAAATATATATTACATTCAAGTTTTAAAAATATCTCAGGCCAAACATTTGGTAAACCTTGCGTTTAAAATATCCAACGAATCAGTAGCAAGGCCCTTGCAGGATGAGTCACTGGCTGATACGTAAC
>BPLR01010332.1:0-44387 GCA_021605095.1 Caerostris extrusa | reverse complement strand
GGTTACGTATTGCTTCCAAACATTATGAGCTGAGTTCAAAACCCAATCTACAAACTGGAGTTTCAAAAATCGATACAATATGATGGACACGATACAAATTCTTAAGAACTCCTCAGAAGTTAATCTGGACATTCGCTGTCTCTCTCTCTCTTTTTTTAAAGTGTTATGAAACTTTCTTCCTGATTGATAATTTATTGTACCTATCATTGTTTATATACTCTAAAAGCTCAGATTCCCATTAAGTTGGGTTTTAACTGTGATCCTGAAAGTCTCAAAACCCAACTCCTTATTCATCAATTTCTTTTTTTCATAAATTTAATCAAATGTATATCATAAAAATAAACATATTTAAGCTGGCAAAAATTACTTAAAAACCAACCTATAACCGTAATGATAATGTAACAGATACTACTGTGCCTTAAAAAGTAAGACCTTATCTTCAATTAAAAATTCTTTTGAGCTTTTCAATTTTTTTCTTTCTTAGGTACTTACGCTGTAATTTGACACCTGTGTGAAATTTGACGCCAAAATATTCATTAGTGTTTGAGTTACGCTTGATTTTTGAGACGCTCAAACTGATTCCGGCGATATTTGAAATGTCTGAATCAATTGAGCAACGAACTTGCATTCAAGTTTGTTTGCGGAAACGAATGCAGGAATGTTGAGAAGGCATTCGGTGAGCATTACTATGTCGGAAAGGAATGTTTAGAAGTGGTATAAGCAGTTCAACGAAGACAGAGAAAGTTTACAGTACGCACTGAAGACCATACACCTTAACCGACCAAGCTCAAGTCCAAAAAATTAAAGATTTGGTGCTTGCAAATCGTCGATTTTACAATTAGAGACCTTGCTGCTGATGTTGGAATTTTAAAAGGATGGGTCAATTATATTTGGGCCTCAAAACGCGTCAAATCTCGATGGGTACCGATAACACTGAATGCGCCAGCTCTCACTGAATTGATTCTCCGTGACTTTTGGCCAAAATTGAAACCCATATCGTTTCACAACCATCGTATTCACACCGTGCGAATTCTGCCTATTCCCTAAACTCAAAAATCACCTGGGGACACCGTTTGAGTCGATTGAAGAGATTCAACGTGAATCGGCGTGCGCTTTGAAGGCCATCCACTGCAGATGACTTTTTAGCAGGCATTGAGGAAAAAGGAAAAAAAAGTTGACATAAGTGCATTGTGTTCTGAGGGGTTTACTTTGAAGGCGACGAAATAAATTTGGAAGAATAAATAAAGAGTTTTGAAAAAAAAAAACAATTTGTCTTACTTTTTGGGCACAGTAGTATACTAAAAACTGCAGCCCAATGCACGAAAGTAAAATGTATCGTTTTGTACCGCATTGAATGTATGGAATACTGAGGTGGGAATAAATGTCACATCCAACAACCTCGACTTAATCCTCCGCGGAATATCGAACTGAACGTCTCGTTGCGGACTATCATTTCATTTTCCGCGCAGAGGTCAGAATCATCGATCACGGTTAGAGTTACGAAGCGGGACTAATTGAGTTAGGCGGCATTTTTAATAAATTTCCTTTTAGGGATTAATTCTCCTCCATTAAGCGGACGTTTCCATTCGGTTTAATGCGAGATGATACTTCAAGAGAGGAGAGCTTTTTCCTTTTCCTCGCCGACGCCACTTTGGAACCAATACGGTGACGGTTGCGTGAAATGTCTTTCAATATTTAACATTTTGACTGAAATAATATATATATATATATATATCATCACCATTGGCGCAACAGACCAGTGTGGGTCAAGGCCGTCTACCTACTGGTAGATTTCGAAACGAGAGATGTCTTCTTTTTACGGGATGGGGTTGTCAGCCCTACGCCCAACGCTCTACAATCATGATAGAATGGAACCCAGGGCTAAAGTGGATTCCGAACCACTACGCACATCCATGGCACCATGGCACATCCATGGCACCATGGCACATCCATGACTTAAATAATATATATATGTATTATTTTAACTTGTATAGTATTAACTTTACATTTTTTACTTAAATAATATATATATATATATATATTCTCTGCTTTAAGTTTGAATCTTTTGGCGACGGCATGGATGTTCGTGAGTGGTCGGAATCCATGTTAAACAGTAGGTCCTCGTCTAATTAGCCTAATTAGTGTCAAACAATGTCCGTAGAGCGACTAACCAAACCAAGCATCAATATGTTTCTAAAAGGTGACTTTGTCGGATCATTCACTGTTGACCAAATTTATTTCAAAGCACCATTTTACTCTATTTAAAACATTCGAAACTCAACAACCACTGGATCGATCTAAATCACCACGCACGCGTCACCCACACGTATACCAAACAAATACTCAGTATCAAAGGTAATGATATAGTGACATTTACCAATTATTAAAGGTAATTATGATATTGTAGTGACATTTACCAAATATCAAGGGTAATGATGATACTGTAGTGGCATTTACCAATTATTAAAGGTAATGATGATATTGTAGTGACATTTACTAAGTATCAAAGACAATGATGATATTGTAGTGACCAAAATTTATTTCAAAAACGCACTTTACTTTATTTAAAAAATCAACAACCACTGGATCGTTCTGAATCACCACGCAAGTGCCACACACACACACACACACGTAATCCAGGAAAACCTCCGCTCGGATAAACAAGTCATCTAGAAGAGAGGGGGGCATTTTTTTTCCACTTCAAAAGATGCCGCCCTGTTATCAGAAGCGCCTGAAAAGCCGTAAACGCTTAAGTTGTCGCGTCTAAAATATATTTATTCCGCGTTATCTCGTGAAGCGGTGGATGTCTTGGACAACTTTCTTTCCTTTCTTTTACGATGGTAAGTCTACGGGGGATGTTTTATCGGGCTTAGTGTTCCTGAAGCCAATGGATTTACGCGATTTTATACTGGGGAGGAACGAGTTGTCGTACTTGTTGCGGTACTTCTGCGTGTGTTTACGGGGATTAGAGAGCAATACTGTGATGGCTATCTGGGGTTTGAAATTTTTAAAGGTATGGCTCTTGTCATAAAAGGGTTTTTTTTTTTTTTTTTTTTTAGCATATGTTGATCTGAAAACACTTTATTTGGAAAAGGCGAAATGTTTTTTTTTAAAGTTTTATAACTTTCGCAAATTGTGTATGGGTAAGTGTGAAGAGTTTTTCAGTTGCTAAAGATGTATGTATATATATATACAGGGTGATTATAATTAAAGTCTCACATTCAAAATGCTGTAAAAAAAGAAATACTCGTCACAGTGAGTTTAAATTTGAACTGAAGATACTTTGAAGAAAGAGGGACATCAAAAAGTCGGGGCTATGGCATCAAAAAGTTCCAAAGTGTATTAATGGCGACGACAGATATAATTAGATGGTGCTGCAAGCGGCATAAAGAAAGTGAATTCGGCTTCCAGTGATATTTTGATGATGCTTGATGGTTTCGGTTTTTGACGGAAAAAAATGACTTCCAAGTCCTCCAACAATTGTGTCTGTTAACGGAAAGCCCATCCACCATGGCAAGGTTATCATACTAAATTGGATGGAAAAATCGGTGGAACTTTTTTGTAACTTTTTTTGATGCCATCTCTTTCCTGTTTCCCTTCTTCAAATATCTTCAGTTCAAATGTGAACTCATGGTGAAGAGTAATTTTTTTTTTTTTACTGCATTTTTAAAAGTGATCCACTTCTAAACTGAAAATAAAGATACTCAGAGAAGTATACTTCCTATACTGGGGAACATATACTCAGGATATATACTTATGCAGATGAGGATGAGAGATTGAAGGCCAACATATGCAGATGGTTGTCCTAAATATATTTTATCTCGGGGTAAGAGACTGTAAATTATACGTTTCTCAACGCAGCACCGGTTCCGCTGTACGTCCTCTCGGGTGAGAATTTCGAGGCCTACTGGCCATTTCTCCTAACGCCACAATCGGCCCTAGGAGCGTAGGAGGAAGTACGATTACATTATTTTTTTAGGGGGCGGGGCGGATCTTTGATCATTTGAGATAAAAATTACTTCAAAACGACGCACGAAATTTAAAGGAAATTATCGTTTTCTAATTTGATCATTTCTTACAATTTATAATGTCATACGTCAACGCGGCTTACAAATATATTTTTGTTTCTTATAAGTAAAAGAGTATGAAAAATGTATCTTTTTTTTTTATTCATTTTTCGAAACATAATTATCCTTCCATTATCTCTTGTACATTACATCTCTTATTTATTCAAATACTGTGTGCAAAAATGTAACATTTAAAACCCTTTTATTTAAAAACTAAACCAACCCTTCACCATTTAATGCCATCCATTTCTTACCTTGCAGCCAAACCAATTACTTTTTATCAATATTTGTTGCACGGAAACAAGTTATTAAATAAAAATTATAAAAATAAAAAATATTTAATGGAGAAAAAAATAAACAACTCTGCCATAAGAAAACATCATCATTGGGAACCAATTATAATCGAATTACCAAGTATATTCCAAAATTTTATGCAGCGATATACCGAAACGAAGTATTTAAAACTCCCTTCACAGGGAAAAAATTAAAAAATAAAATAAAGCAGCAAACAATAAATGTGCAGCTAAATCGAAAGCCCTGCCGCGTATTTCCCCCATAATACATCCCCAACAAAAACACACAAGCGATTTAAACCTTCCAAATAAGATGCCCGGGGCCAGTTTTTCCTAGATCATGTTTCCGCGTCATCTTTTTTCCCCTATAATTTAAGAAGAAATTCATCCAGCCTTATGTGCTGCTACGCTTTTTTTTTTTATTTATTTATTTACTTTATTATTTTTATATTAGTATTTTGCTTCCATTTTTAATATCCATTCTCCCCACTTTACCTCCATTTTTGAAGGGGAGGTGAGTAAAATATTGAGAGGGAGGGGTGTAATTTTATTTATTTTTCTCCTTTGGCAACTCCTAGGAAATTCATGAATTTTATAGGTGCCCAGAGGGATTAGGGAGGGATTTTTGGGGAAGATAGGGGGTTGGAGGAAAGGGGTGATCACATTTGTAAGGAAATTAATGTTTGAGTTAGGTCGTATTATCGTTCACCTAAGTACGATATGATAAAGCGATTTCAAATGTAAACATTTTTCTATCGCTGCTACATCAACCTTGTAAACCTTTGATTCGATTTATAGAGGTAATCCTTTGCTATTAAAATAAAAGTTTTTATTTATTATTATTTTTTTTTGTTAACTTATATGAAAATATTCTTCGATTTTTCTGTAGAATTCCTTTTTTTTTTTTTTTTTTTAACATACCACTTTTATTTTTCATGGACAAAACAAGATGACAAAACAAGTTGAAAAGTTTTTTCTTCTAGCGACTTGAATGGTCGAGTGGTTTGGGTTCGACTCCCGGCGGTGCCATGGATGTTTGTAGTGGTTCGGAATCCACTTTAAACCGTATGTCGCAGTTTAACATGATCGCATAAAGTTGCAGAGATATTGTCACTCCACGTCCTTAGCTTATCTTCAAGTTACACACACCTTCTGGGTAGTGTTCAGTGAGTAATGTCTGTGCAGCGCTTACCTTCCAAGAAAATTGTCTAAGTGTTTGCCAGCTGCATTACAACAAAAAATAGTGCCATAGGTCAATACCGCTTATAAATATATTTTATTTCTTATAAGTAAAAAAATGAAAGAATATTTTTTTTTTTTTTTTTTGCACTCATCTTTCGAAAAGATAATTTTCCTTCCATTCTCTCTCGAAAATGACGTCTCATTTATTTAAATACTGCTTGCTGAAATGTAACATTTAAAAATTCCCTTTATTTACAAACTAAACCAACCATCCACCATTTAACGCCATCCATTTCTTACCTTTCAGCCAAACCAATTACTTTTTAACAATATTTAATGCACGGAAACAAGTTATTAAATAAAATAAAACAAAATTTAAAAAAACATTTAATGGAGGAAAAAATTAACAACCCTGCCGTAAGAAAACCATCATTGGGAACCAATTATAATCGAATTACCAAGTATATTCCAAAAAATTTAATGCAGCGAAATACCGAAACGAAGTACTTAAAACTCCCTTCACAGGGAAAAAAAATAAAATAAAGCAGCAAACAATAAATGTTTTGCTACATCGAAAGCTCTTCTTCTACGTATTTTCCCCATAATACATCCCCAACAAAAAACACAGAAGCGATTTAAACCTTCCAAATTAGGATGCCCGGGGCCAGTTTTTCCCTAGATCCTGTTTCCGCGTCATCTTTCCCCCCATAATTTAAGGAGAAATTCATCCTGCCTTATATGCTGCTACGCTTTTCTTTTTTATTTGTTTACTTTATTTTTTCTTATTAGTATTTTGCTTCCATTTTTGATATCCATTCTCTGCCATTTTACCTCCTTTGAAGGGGGAGTGAAATATTGAGATGGAGGGTGTAATTTTTATTTCTTTTTCTCCTTTGGCAACTCATAGGAAATTCATGAATTCTTATAGGTGCCTAGAGGGGGGGGATTTTGAGGGGTGAAGGGGTGAGGAAGGGGTGATCCTATTTGTAAGGGAGTTAATGTTTGAGTTAGGTCGTATTATCGTTCCTCTAAGTACGATATGAAAAAGTGATTTGAAATGTACACATTTGTCTATCGCTGCTACATCTTCTTTTTTTTTATAACGAAACCTTGTAAACCTTTGATTCGATTAAAAGAGATAATCCTTTGCTATTAAAATTAAAGTTTCGAATTTTTTTTTTCACTTTATATAAACATATTCTTCGATTTTTTCTGTAGAATTCCATTTTTTAACCTATCACTTTTATTTTTGTGGATTGATTTTAAAATGATAGATAAATCAAGTTGTAGAGTTGCTTTTGCGGGGGTATAAATGAACGATTGGCTACGTTCTGGCACCACAGGTTTTGGGTTGGACACCTGGCCTGTGTCATGGATGTTTGTAGTGGCTCAAATCCACTTTAATCCATTGGTCCCGGTCTAACATGATTGTAGAGCCTTGCGGAGGTATTGTTACTCCGCGTCCGTAGCTTATCTTCAAGCTAGACGAACCTCCTGGATAGTGCTAAGTGACTAACGTCTGTGCAGTGCTTGTCTTAAGGCATCAAGGACAATTGTCTAAATGTTTGCCAGCTGCATTAGAACAAAAAAAAATAGTGCCATATGTCAACATGGCTTATAAATATATTTTGTTTGTTATAAGTAAAAAAATATGAAATTCTATATATTTTTAACTCCTTTTGAGAAATAATTTTCCTTACATTCTCTCTTGAAATTACGTCTCTTATTTATTTAAATACTGCTTGCCAAAATGTAGAATTTAAAAACCTCTTTATTTAAAAACTAAACCAACCCTTCACCATTTAATGACATCCATTTTTTACCTTTCAGCCAAACCAATTACTTTTTGTCAATATTTAATGCACGGAAATAAATAACCCAGTAAATAAAAACCAGTACACGGAATAAAACCAGTACACGGAGTAACAATACCTCAGCAACGCTCTACGATCATATTAGACTGCCACTTTAAAGTAGATTCCGAACCATTGCAAAAATCCATGCCACCGCCGGGACTCGAACACAAACCACTCGACCATTCAAGTCCCTGGAAACTTTCAATTTGATTTATACATCTTAGAGGAACGATAATACGACCTGACTCAAACATTAACTTCCTTACAAATAGGATCACCCCTTCCTCCCCTTCTATCTCAAAAAACAGTCCCCACCCCCTCTGGGCACCAATAAGAATTCATGAATTACCTATGAGTTGCCAAAGGAGAAAAAAGAAATAAAATTACACCCCTCTCTCTCAATATTTCACTTCACCCCCCCCCTTCGAAAAGGAGGTAAAATAGGGATAACGGATATCAAAAATGGAAACAAAATACTAATAATAAAAATATAAAGTAAATAAATACATAAAAAAAAAAACGTAGCAGCACATAAGGCTGGAAAATTTCTTCTTAAATTATAGGGAAAAAAAAAGATGACGCGGAAGCATGATCTGGGGAAAAACTGCCCCTGGCATCTCATTTGGAAGGTTTAAATCGCTTGTGTGTTTTTTGTTGAGGATGTATTATGGGGAAAATAAGCGGAAGAGCTTTCGATTTAGCTAAAAATTTACTGTTTGCTGCTTTATTTATTTTATTTATTTATTTATTTTTTTTTTTTTCTGTGAAGGGGGATATAAGTACTTCCGTTCAGTATTTCGCTGCATAAAACTTTTGGAATATACTTGGTAATTCGATTATAATTGGTTCCCAATGATGTTTTCTTATGGCAGAGTTGTTTATTTTTTCCTCCATTAAATGTTTTTTTTTTTTTTTTAATTTTATTGAATAACTTGTTTCCGTGCATTAAATATTGATAAAAGTAATTGTTTTGGCTGAAAGGTAAAAAAAGTGGATGGCATTAAATGGTGAATGGTTGGTTTGTTTTTTAAATAAAAGGGTTTTTATATGTTGCATTTTAGCAAGCAGTATTTAAATAAATAAGAGACTTATATTTAAAAAAATTAAAAATATATTTATGAGCCATTTTGACATATGGCACTTGTTTTGTTCTAATGCAGCTGGCAAATGCAGCTATTTATTTACTTTATTTATTTTTTATTAATATTTTGCTTCCATTTTTGATATCCATACTCTCCATTTTACCTCCTTTTTTGAAGTGGGTGGGGTGAGTAAAAATATTGAGGTGGAGGGTGTAATTTTATTTCTTTTTCTCCTTTGGCAACCCGTAGAAATTCATGAATTCTTATTTGTGCCCGGAGGGGGGTGGGGAGTAATTTTTATGGAAAAAAAGGGGTTGGAGGAAGGGGTGATCCTATTTGTAAGGAAGTTAATGTTTGAATTAGGTCGTATTATCGTACACCCTAATGAAAAAGTGATTTGAAATGTAAACATCTTTCTAAATGGATACATCTTTTTTTTTTTTTTTGACGAAACCTTGTAAACCTTTTGATTCGATTTATAGAGGTAATTCCTTGAGCTATTAAAATCAAAATGTAAATTTTTTTTTTTTTTTTACATAAAAATCTTCGATTTTTCTGTAGAATTCCATTACTTTAAGCATCCCTTTTAATTTTATGCATTGACTTTAAAGTGATGGATAAATCAAGTTGAAAAGTTTGACTTTTCCGGGTCTTGAATGGCCGAATGGCTAACGCACTGGCGCTCGATATCACAGGTTTTGGGTTCGAGTCCCAGCGGTGCTATTTATGTTTGTAGTGGTTCGGAATCCACGTTATACAATAGGTTCTGGTCTAACATGATGTAGAGCTTTGCAGAGGGTAGTGTTACTCCACGTCCATAGCTTATCTTCAAGCTACACGCACTTCCTGGTTAGTGCTAAGTGAACAAACGTCGGTGCAGAGCTTACCTTAAGGCATCAAGGACAATTGGCTAACTCTTTGCCAGCTGCATTAGAACAAAAAAAAATAGTGCCATATGTCAACGCGTCTTATAAATATATTTTGTTTCTTTAAGTAAAAAAAAAAAAAATATGAAAGAATATATATATATTTTTTAACTCATTTTTCGAAAATATAATTTTTCTTCCATTCTCTTCTTGAAAATTACGTCTCTTATTTATTTAAATACTGCTTGCCAAAATGTAGCATTTAAGAACCCCTTTATTTAAATACAAAACCAACCATTCACCATTTAATGTCATCCATTTTTTACCTTTCAGAACAATCAATTACTTTTTATCAATATGTAATGCACGGAAACAAGTTATTAAATAAAATAAAATTTAAAAAAGAAACATTTAATGGAGAAGAAAAAAATAACAACTCTGCCATAAGAAAACATCATCATTGTGAACCAATTATTTTCGAATTACCAAGTATATTCCAAACATTTTATGCAACGAAATACCGAAACGAAGCACTTAAAACTCCCTTCACAGAAAAAAATAAAATAAAATAAAGCAGCAAACAATAAATGTTTAGCTAAATCGAAAGCCCTTCCGCGTATTTTCCCCATAACACATCCCCAACAAAAACACACGAGCGATTTAAACCTTCCAAATAAGATGCCCGGGGCCAGTTTTTCCCCAGATCATGTTTTCGCGTCAGTTTTTTGTTGGGGATATAATTAAGGGAAAAATTCATCCAGCCTTATATGCTGTTACGCTTTTTTATTTTTTATTTATTTTATTTTATTTTTTTAATAGTAGCTTGCTTCCATTTTTGATATCCATTCTTCCATTTTTTACCTCCTTTTTGAAGGGGGGGGGAGTGAAATATTGAGGTGGAGGTGTGTAATTTTATTTCTTTTTTCTCCTTTGGCAACTCATAGGAAATTCACGAATTCTTGTAGGTGCCTATTGGAGGGGGTGGGGACGGATTTTGAGGGGGAGGAAGGGGGGTGATCCTATTTGTAAATGGTTAATGTTTGAGTTAGATCGTATCATCGTTCTCTCTAAGTACGATATGAAAAAGTGATTTGAAATGTAAAACATTTTTCTATCGCTGGTACGTCTTTTTTTTTTTTTTTTTCTTTGTAACGAAACCTTTGATTCGTGAAATCCTGTGCTAATAAAATCAAAGTTTAATTTTTTTTTTTTTTTTTTTTTTCCTTATATAAAAAAACATATTCTTCAAAATTATGTATGAATTCCTTTTTTTTTTTTTTTAACAGATCACTTTTATTTTTTGTGGATTGGTTTTAAAATGATGGATGAATCAGGTTGAAAAGTTGCTTTTCTGGCACTGATTGGCCGAGTGGCTAGCGCACTGGCACCAGATAGGTTTCGTGTTCGAGTCTCCTGGCCGTGAATGTTTGAATGTTTGTTTGTTTGTTTGGCCGTGAATGCTTTTGAATGCACTTTAAACCCAGTCCCGGTTTAACAAGTTTGTTAGCCATTGCGGAGGTATTGTTACTCCTTTTCCTGTAAGCTTATCTTCAGGCTAGACGAACCTCCTGGTAGTAGTAAGTGATAACGTCTGTGCAGTGCTTGTCTTAAGGCATCAAGACAATTGTCTAAATGTTTGTTTGTTAGAACAAAAAAAAATAGTGCCATATGTTATACATGGCTTATAAACCCATATTGATTGTCATGGATGGAAAAAAATATGGTATATATTCTGTTGTGATGGAGAACTTTTTTACATTCTCTGAAATCACTTGGCTTATTTAAATACGCTTGCCAAAATACGAGAATTTAAATAACCTACGACTCAAAATGGATTTCCGAACCACTACAAAACATCCCCCACCGGAAATCGAACCCGAAACCAGTGGCACCGAGCGCCAGTAGGAGCTAGACATTCTGCCAATCAGGCCCCTCAATTGTCAAAGTGTTTGCCAGCTGCATTAGAACAATAAAATCCATGTGGCATATGTCCAAACCACTTATAAATATAATTTGTTTTTTATATGTAATAAATATAAAGAGAATATATCGTTTTGTAAACCCATTATTCAAACATAATTTTCCTTCCATTCTCTCTTTGAAAATTACATCTCTTATTTATTTAAATACTGCTTGCTAAAATGGAACATTTAAAAATGGAAACCCTTTTATTTAAAAAACTAAATAACCATTCACCATTTAATGCCATCCATTTTCTACCTTTCAGCCAGCCAAACCAATTAATTTTTATCAATATTTTCTGCACGTAAACAAGTTATTAAATAAAATAAAATAAAAAGACATTTAATGGAGGAAAAAAATAAACAATTCTGTCATAAGAAAACATCATTGGGAACCAATTATAATCGAATTACCAAGTATATTCCAAAAATTTTATGCAGCGAAATAGGAAACGAAGTGCTTAAAATTCCCTTCACAGGGAAAAAAATAAATAAATAAAGTAGCAACCAGAAACATGTAGCTAAATCGAAAGCTCTTCCGCGTATTTTCCCATAATACATCCCCAACAAAAAACACATAAGCGATTCTAACCTTCCAAATAAGATGCCCGGGGCCAGTTTTTTGTTTTTAAATCATGTTTCCGCGTCATCTTTTTCCCCTATAATTTAAGAAGAAATTTATCCAGCCTTTTGATATGCTGCTACGCTTTTCTTATTTACTTTATTTTTTTTATTTGTATTTTGCTTCCATTTTTGATATCCATTATCCCCCCATTTTACCTCCTTTTGGAGGGGGGGTTGAGTGAAATGTTGAGATGGAGGAGGGGTGTAATTTTATTTCTTTTTCTCCTTTGGCAACCGTAGGAAATTCATGAATTCTTATTTGGTGCCCGGAGGGGGGTGGGGAGGAATTTTTATGGAAAAAAAGGGGGGAGGGGGTGATCCTATTTGTAAGGAAGTTAATTTTGAGTTAGGTCGTATTATCGTTCGACACGATATGAAAAAGTGATTTGAAATTTAAACATTTTTCCAATATCGCTGATACATCTTTTTTTTTTTTTTTTTAAAAGAAATCATGTTTCGATTTTTTTTTTACCTATATAAAATCAAAATGTATTTTTCGATTTTTTTTTTTTACTGTAAATCTTCTTTTCTTTTACCCGATCACTCCCTATTTTTTATGGATTGATTTTCAAAGGATGGATAAATCAAAGTTGCTTTTCGGGTCTTGAATGATCCGAATGGCTAACGCGCTGGCGCTCGCATCCCAGGTTTTGGGTTCGAGTCCGGTGCTATTTATGTCATGGATGGTTCGGAATCCACGTTAAACCGTAGGTTCTGGTTTAACAGTGAACCCCTTTAAACTGACCCAGCTTTGCGAGATATTGTTATTCCGTATCTTGCTGATCTTCAAGCTATACGCCCTTCCTGGTTAAGTTCTAAGTGACTAACGTCTGTGCAGCGCTTACCTTTAAGGCAATCAAGACAATTGGCTAACTCTTTGCCACTTGCATTAGAACAAAAAAAAAAATAGTGCCATATGTCAACGCGTCTTATAAATATATTTTGTTTCATTTTCGAAAAAAAAAAAAAAATATTATTTATATTTTTTAACTCATTTTCGAAAATATAATTTTTCTTCCATTCTCTTCTTGAAATTGTCCCTTATTTATTTAGATACTGCTGGCAAAAATGTAACATTTAAAACCCCTTTTATTTAATAACTAAACCAATCATTCACCATTTAATGTCATCCATTTTTTTACCTTTCAGAACAAAACATTTACTTTTTATCAATATTTAATGGACGGAAACAAGTTATTAAATAAAATAAAATTTAAAAAAAAGACATTTAATGGAAAAAAAAAATAAACAACTCTGCCATAAGAAAACATCATCATTGTGAACCAATTATAATCGAATTACCAAGTATATTCCAAACATTTTATGCAGCGAAATACCGAATACGAAGCACTTAAAACTCCCTTCACAGATAGAAAATAAAATAAAATAAAGCAGCAAACAATAAATGTGCAGCTAAATCGAAAGCCCTTCCGCGTATTTTCCCATAACACATCCCCAAACAAAAAAACACAGCGATTTTCAAACCTTCCAAATAAGATGCCCGGGGCCAGTTTTCCCCAGATCATGTTTCCGCGTCATCTTTTTTCCCCCTATAATTTAAGAAGAAATTCATCCAGCCTTATGTGCTGCTACGCTTTTTTATTTATTTATTTACTGTATTTTTATTAGTATTTTGCTTCCATTTTTGATATCCATTATCCCTATTTTACCTCCTTTTCGAAGGAGGGGGTGAGTGAAATATTGAGTTGGAGGGGTGTACTTTCATTTCTTTTTCTCCTTTGGCAACTCATAGGAAATTCATGAATTCTTATAGGTGCCCGCAGGTGGGAGGAACGAGAGTGGGGAGGAAGGGGTGATCCTATTTGTAAGGAAGTTAATGTTTGAGTTAGGTTCTATTATCGTTCCTGTAAGCACGATCTGAAAAAGTGATTTGAAATGTAAACATTTTTCTATCGCTGCTACATCTTTTTTATCGAATCAAAGGTTTAAAAGGTTTCTTTATAAAAAAAAAAAGAAACCTTTTAAACCTTTGATTCGATTGATAGAGGCAATCCTTTGCTATTAATATTAAAATTTTGATTTTTTTTTTTTTTTTTTTTTTTTACCTTATATAAAAAAATATTCTTAGATTTTTCTGTAGAATTCCCTTTTTTCTTTTAACCGATGACATTTGTTTTTGTTGATTGATTTTAGAATGATCTATAAATCGAGTTGAAAAGTTGTTTTTCCAGGGACTTGAATGGTCGAGTGGTTTGGGTTCGTCTCCCGGCGGTGGCATGGATGTTTGTATGGTTCGGAATCTACCTTTAAAGTCCCAATATAACATGATCGTAGAGCGTTGCGGAGGTATTGTTACTCCGCGTACTGGTTTTATGCTGAAAGATATAAAAATAGATGGCATTAAATGGTGAAGGGTTGGTTTAGTTTTTAAATAAAGAGGTTTTTAAATTTTACATTTTTGCAAGCAGTATTTAAATAAATATGAGACGTAATTTCAAGAAAGAATGGAAGGAAAAATTTTTTTTCGAAAAATGAGTTAAAAAAATATAGACTTTCATATTTTTATAACAAACAAAATATATATATAAGCCGTGTTGACATATGGCACTATTTTTTGTTCTAATGCAGCTGGCAAATATTTAGACAATTGTCCTTGATGCCTTAAGACAAGCACTGCACAGACGTTTGTCACTTAGCTCTACCCAGGAGGTGCGTGTAGCTTGAGGATAAGCTAAGGACAAGGGAGTAACACTACCCCCGCAACGCTTCTACGATCCTGTGATACAGGAACCTACATCTAAAACGGATTCCGAAGCGTTACAAATATCCATGGCACCGCCGGGACACGAATCCAAAACCTGTGATACTTAGCTACCAACCGCTAGCTGATTGGTTAAAAGAAAGAAATTCTACAGAAAACCGAAGAATATTTTTATATAAGGTTAAAAAAATGAAAACTTTAATTTTGATAGCAAAGGATTACCTCTATCAATCGAAGCAAAGGTTTACAAAGTTTCGCTATCAAAAAAAAAAAAAAAAAAAAAAAACAGCTGTAGAAAAATGTTTACATTTCAAATCACTTTTTCATATCGTACTTAGGGGAACTATAATGCAACCTAACTCAAACATTTACTTCCTTACAATTAGGATCACCCTACTCCCCCATCCTTTCTTCCTCCAAAATTTGTCCCCACCCCCTCTGGGTACCTATAAGAATTCATGAATTTCCTGCGAGTTGCCAAAAGGAGAAAAAGAAATAAAATTACACCCCTCCATCCCAATATTGCACTCCCCACCTTCAAAAGGAGGTAAAATGGGAGAGAATGGATATCAAAAATGGAAGCAAAATACTAATAAAAAAAAAAAAAATAAAGTAAATAAATAAATAAGAAAAGCGTAGCAGCACATAAGGCTGGATGAATTTCTTCTTAAATTATAGGGGAAAAAAAAGATGACGCGGAAACATGATCTAGGGAAAAACTGGCCCCGCATCTTATTTGGAAGGTTTAAATCGCTTGTGTGTTTTTTGTTGGGGATGTATTATGGCGAAAATACGCGAAAGGGCTTTCGATTGAGCTAAACATTTATTGTTTGCTGCTTTTTTTTTATTTTATTTTTTTTTTCCTCTAAAAGGAGTTTTAAGTACATCGTTTCGGTATTTCGCTGCATAAAATTTTTGGAATATACTTGGTAATTCGATTATAATTGGTTCCCAATGACGATGTTTTCTGATGGGAGAGGTTTTTGTTTCTCCATTAAATTTTTTTTTTTTTAATTTTTTTTTTTTTTGTAACTTGTTTCCCTGCATTACATATTGATAAAAGGTAATTGGTTGGTTTGGCTGAAAGGTAAAAAATGGATGGCATTAAATGGTGAATGGTTGGTTTAGTTTTTAAATAAAGGTGTTATTTTAAATGTTACGTTTTAGCAAGCAGTGTTTAAATAAATAAGAGACGTAATTTCAAGAAAGAATGAAAGAAAATTTTGCTTTCGAAAAATGAGTTAAAAAAAAAAGATATATATTCTTTCATATTTTTTTACTTATAAGAAACAAAATATATTTATAGATGTGTTGACATATGGCCTTTTTTATTGTTCTAATGCAGCTGGAAAACACTTAGATAATTATCTTAGATGTCTTAAGGCAAGCGCTGCACTGACGTTACTCACTTAGCACTACAGAAGGGGTGCATGTAGCCTGAAGATAAGCTACAGACGCGGAGTAACAATACCTCCGCAACGCTCTACAATAATGTTAGACCGGGACCTACGGTTTAAAGTGGATTCCGAACCACTACAAACATCCATGGCACCTCCGGGACTCGAAGCCAAAATCTATGATGCCAGAGAGCTAGCCACGCGGTCATTCATGCCCCCGGAAAAGTAATTTTTCAACTTGATTTCCTTAAAGTCAATCTATAAAAATAAAAGTTATCAATTAAAAAAACGGAATTCTACAGAAAAGTCGAAGAATATTTTTATATAAGGTAAAAAAACAGCTTTACAAGCTTTTTCGTTATAAAAAAAAAAAAAGATGTATCAGCAATGGAAAATGTTTACATTTCAAATCACTCTTCGATATCGTACTTAGACGAACGATAATACGACCTAACTTAAACATTAACTTCCTTACCAATAGGATCACCCCTTTCCTCCCCCTTCTACCCCCCAAAAATTCCTCCGACCCCCCTCTGGGCACCTATAAGAATTCATGAATTACCTATGAGTTGCCAAAGGAGAAAAAGAAATAAAATTACACCCCTCCAGCTCAATATTTCACTCACCCCCCTGCCCTTCGAAAAGGAGGTAAAAATAGGGATAATGGATATCAAAAATGGAAGCAAAATGCTAATAATAAAAATATAAAGTAAATAAATAGAAGAAAGCGTATTATCATATAAGGCTGGATGAATTTCTTCTTAAATTATAGGGGGAAAAAGATGACGCGGAAACATGATCTGGGGAAAAACTGGCCCCGGGCATCTTATTTGGAAGGTTTGAATCGCTTGTGTGTTTTTTTTGGGGATGTATTATGGGAAAATACGTAGAAGAAGAGCTTTCGATTTAGCTAAGCATTTATTGGTTGCTGCTTTATTTATATTTATTTATTTTTTTCCCTGTGAAGGGAGTTTTAAATACTTCGTTTCGGTATTTCGCTGCATAAAATTTTTGAATATACTTGGTAATTCGATTATAATTGGTTCCCACTGATGCTTTCTTATGGCAGAGTTGTTTATTTTTTCCTCCATTAAATGCGTTTTTTTTTTATTTTTTAAATTTTATTTAATAACTTGTTTCCGTGCATGAAATATTGATAAAAAGTAATTGGTTTCGCTGAAAGGTAAAAAATGGATGGCATTAAATGGTGAATGGTTGGTTTGTTTTTAAATAAAAGGGTTTTTAAATGTTACATTTTAGCAAGCAGTATTTAAATAAATAAGAGACTTATACTTATAAGAATCAAAATATATTTATAAGCCATTTTGACATATGGCACTTTTTTTTGTTCTAATGCAGCTGGCAAACAATTAGACAATTGTCTTGGAAGGTAAGAGCTGCACAGACATTAATGCTCAATGAGCACTGCCTAGTAGTTGCGTGTAGCTTGAAGATGAGCTAAAAACATGGAGTAACAATACCTCCTCAACGTTCTACAGTAATGTTAGACCGGGACCTACGGATTAAAGTGAATTCGAACCACTACAAACAACCATGACACCGCCGGGACTCGTACCTAAAAACTATGGTGCCAGAGCGCTAGCCACTCGACTATTCAAGCCCACGGAAAAGCAACTTTTCAAGTTGAATTATCCATCTCTTTAAAGGCAATGTATAAAATTAAAAAGTGGCCCTTAAAGAAAGGAATTCTACAGAAAAATAGAAGAATATTTTCTATATAAGGTAAAAAAAAAAAAAAACTATAAATTAAAAAAAATATGAAAAAATTTATCTGTTTTTAACTCATTTTTCGAAACATAATTTTTCTCCCATTCTCTCTTGAAAATTACGCCTCTTATATATTTAAATTTTGCTTGCTAAAATATAACAATTAAAAAAACCCCTTTATTTAAAAACTAAACCAACCATTCACCATTTAATGCCATCCATTTTTTTACCTTTCAGCCAAACCAATTACTTTTTGTCAATATTTAATGCACGGAAACAAGTTATTAAAAAAATAAAATTAAAAAAAAAACATTTAATGGAGGAAAAAAAAAAAAAAACCTCTCCCATTAGAAAACATCGTCATTGGGAACCAATTATAATCGAATTACCAAGTATATTCCAAAATTTTATGCAGTGAAATACCGAAACCAAGTACTTAAAACTCCGTTAACAGAGAAAAAAAAAAATAAAATAAAGCAGCAAACAAAAAATGTTTAGCTAAATCGAAAGCTCTTCCGCGTATTTTCCCCATAATACATGCCCAACAAAAAACACACAAGCGATTTAAACCTTCCAAATAAGATGCCACGGGGCCAGTTTTTCCCCCAGATCATGTTTCCGCGTCATCTTTTTTCCCCTATAATTTAAATAGAAAAATTATCCAGCCTTATATGCTGCTACGCTTTTTTATTTATTTATTTACTTTTTTTTGTTAGTATTTTGCTTCCATTTTTGATATCCATTCTCCCATTTTACCTCCTTTTGAAGGGGGAGGGGGAGTGAAATATTGGGATGGAGGGGTGTAATTTTATTTCTTTTTCTCCTTTGCCAACTCATAAGAAATTAATGAATTCTTATAGGTGCCCGTAGGGGTTAGGGAGGGATTTTTGAGGGAAGGGGGGAAGGATGGGGTGATCCTATTTGTAAAGAAGTTAATGTTTGAGTTAGGTCGTATTATCGTTCCTCTCAGTACGATGTGATAAAGCGATTTCAAATGTAAACATTTTTCTAACGCTGCTACATCAACCTTGTAAACCTTTGATTCGATTTATAGAGGTAATCCAGTGCTATTAAAATTAGAGTTTTTTTTTTTTTTTTTTTTTTTGTTACCATATATAAAAAATATTCTTCGATTTTTCTGTAGAATTTCTTTTTTTTTTAGCAGATCACTTTTATTTTTGGACATTGATTTTAGAATGATGGATAAATCAAAATGGAAAGTTGATTTTCTGGGGGCTTGAATTTTAAAGTGGCTAGCGCTCTGGCACATCAGGTCTTCGGTTTAAATCCCGGGGTGCCGTAGATGTTTTGTAGTGGTTCGGAATCCACTTCAAACTGTCTAACATTGCGGAGTCACGGTCTAACATTGCGGAGCCATTGCGGAGGTGTTGTTACTCCACGTCCGT
The DNA here is from genome assembly GCA_021605095.1 of Caerostris extrusa. NCBI lineage: Eukaryota > Metazoa > Arthropoda > Arachnida > Araneae > Araneidae > Caerostris > Caerostris extrusa. Next base: position 25,203 of record BPLR01010332.1, on the reverse strand, counting down.
AGCTTATCTTCAAGCTACACGCACCTCCTGGGTAGTGCTCAGTGAGTAATGTCTGAAAAGTTGCTTTCCGAGAGCAGAGTGGTTATCTGTCTGGCGCTCGGTACCATAGGCTTTGGGTTTGTGTCTTGTCTGGCTTACCATTCCAAGACAATTGTCTAAGTGTTTGCCAGCTGCATTAGAAAAAAAAAAAAAGTGTCATATGTCAACACGGCTTGTAAATATAGTGTGTTTCTTATAAGTAAAAAAATTTTGAAAAATAAATCTTTTTTCAGTCATTTTTTGAAAACATAATTCTCTCTTGAAATTACGTCTCTCATTTATTTAAATACTGCTTGCCAAAAATGTAACATTTAAAAACTCCTTTATTTAAATACAAAACCAACCATTCATCATTTAATGCCATCCATTTTTTACCTTTCAGCCAGCAAACCAATTATTTTTTATCAATATTTAATGCACGGAAACAAGTTATTCAATAAAATTTGAAAAAAAAAAAACATTTAATGGAGAAAAATAAGCAACTCTTCCATACGAAAACATCATTGCGAACCAATTATAATCGAATTACCAAGTATATTCCAAAAATTTTATGCAGCGAAATACCGAAACGAAGTACTTAAACTCCCTTCACAGGGAAAAAAAAAATTAAAAAAATAAAATAAAGTAGCAAACAATAAATGTTTAGCTAAATCGAAAGCTCTTTTTCTACGTATTTTCCCCATAATACATCCCCAACAAAAAACACACAAGCGATTCAAACATTCCAAATAAGATGCCCGGGGCCAGTTTTTCCCTAGATCATGTTTTGCGTCATCTTTTTTCCCCTATAATTTAAGAAGAAATTCATCCAGCCTTATGTGCTGCTACGCTTTTTTTTTTTTTTTTTTTTATTTATCTACTTTATTATTTTTATATTAATATTTTGCTTTTATTTTTGATATCCATTCTCCCCCACTTTACCTCCTTTTGAAGGGGGTGAAATATTGAGATGGAGGGTGTAATTTTATTTCTTTTTCTCCTTCTGGCAACTCATAGGAAATTCATGAATTCTTATAGGTGGCCGGAAGGGGTGGGGATGTTTTGAGAGAAAGATGGGAGGGGGAGGGGGTGAGGAAGGGGTAATCCTATTTGTATGGAAGTTAAAGTTTCAGTTAGGTCTTATTATCGTTCGGTACGTAGGTTCTGTCGTAGTACGATATGAAAAAGTGATTTGAAATGTAAACATTTTTCTATCGCTGCCACATCTTTTTTTTTCATAACGAAACCTTGAAAAGCTTTGATTCGATTTATAGAGTTAATCCTTTGCTGCTAAAATTAAAGGTTTGATTTTTTTTTTTACCATATAGTATATAAAATTATTCTTCGGTTTTTCGTGCAGAATTTCTTTTTTTTTTTAACTGATCACTTTTATTTCTGTAGATTGGTTTTAAAGTGATGGATAAATCAAGTTGAAAAGTTGCTTTTCCGTGGGCATGAATGACCGGGTGCTAACGCACTGGCGCTCGTTACCACAGGTTTTGGATTCGAGTCGCGGTGGTGCCATGGATGTTTGTTGTGGTTCGAAATCCACTTTAAACCGTAGGTTCGGACTAGCATGGAGAAAAAAATCCCATAATTTAAGAATGGAAGAAAAATTATGTTTCGAAAAATGAGTTAAAAATATTCTTTCAAATTTTTTACTTATAAGAAACAAAATATATTTATGAGCCGTGTTGACTTATGGCAGTATTTTTTTGCTCTAATGCAACTGGCAAACACTTAGACAATTGTCCTTGATGTCTTAAGGCAAGCGCTGCAAACCGTTAATCACTTAGTACTACCCATGAGGTGCGTGTAGCATGAAGATAAGTTACGGATGCGGAGTAACAACACTTCCACAATGCTGTAAGATCACGTTATACAGTAACCTACGGTTTAGTGGGGATTCCGAAACACGAGAAACATCTATTGCACCTCCGGGACTCGAACCCATAACCTGTGTTGCTAGAGCGCTGGCCACTCGGTATCTCAAAACCCCGGTAAAGCAACTTTTCAACTTGATTGATCCATCACTTTAAAATCAATCTACAAAAATTAAATGATCTGTTAAAAAGAATCGAATTCTACACAGAAATCAAAGAATATTTTTTATATAAGGTAAAACAAAACAAAAAAAAAAAAAAATCACAACACGGTTCCGTTATAAGAAAAAAGATGTATCAGCGATAGAAAAATGTTACATTTCAAATCACTTTTTCATATCGTACTTAGCAGAACGATAATACGACCTAACTCAAACATTAACTTTCCTTACAAATAGGATCACCCCTTCCCCCATCCCCCTGAAAATCCTCCTTACCCCCTCCGGACACCTATAAGAATTCATGAATTTCCTATGAGTGTCCAAGGAGGAGAAAAAGAAATGAAATTACACCCCTCCATCTCAATATTTCCTCCCCCTTCAAAATGGAGGTAAAATGGGGGAGAATGGATATCAAAAATGAAAGTAACATATTAAAAACAAAATAAACAGTAAAAAATAAATAAGAAAACGTAGCAGCCTATAAGGCTGGATGAATTTCTTTTTAAATTATAGGGGAAAAAAAGATGACGCGGAAACATGATCTAGGGAAAAACTGGCCCCGGGCATCTTATTTGGAAGATTTAAATCGCGTTGTGTTTTTTGTTGGGGATGTATTATGGCGAAAATACGCGAAAGGGCTTTCGATTTAGCTAAACATTTATTGTTTGCTGCTTCATTTTATTTTTTTATTTTTATTTTCCCCTTTGAAGGGAGTTTTAAGTACTTCGTATTCGGTATTTCGCTGCATAAAATTTTTGGAATATATTTGGTAATTCGATTATAATTGGTTCCCAATGATGTTTTCTTATGTCTGAATTGTTTATTTTTCTCCATTAAATGTTTTTTTAATATTTTATTTTATTTAATAACTTGTTTCCGTGCATTAAATATTGATAAAAAGTAATTGGTTTGGCTAAAGCTAAAAAATGGATGGCATTAAATAGTGAATGGTTGGTTTAGTTTTTAAATAAAGGGGTTTTTAATGTTACATTTTGGTAAGCAGTATTTAGATAAATATGAGACGCAATTTTCAAGAAGAGAATGGAAGGAAAATTATGTTTCGAAAAATGTGTATGTAGTCCTTCATATTTTTTTACTTATAAGAAATTAAATATATTTTTAAGTAGCGTTGACATATGGCACTATATTTTTTTGTTGTAATGTAGCTGGCAAACACTTAGACAATCGTCTTCGATGTCTTAAGACAAGAGCTGCTTCGGCGTTACTCACTTACGCTACCCAGGAAGTGCGTGTAGCTTGAAGTTAAGCTACGAATGCAGAGTAGCAATACCTCCGCAACACTCAACTATCCTATTAGACCAGGATCTGCAGTTTAAAGGGTTCCGAACCACTACAAACATCCATGGCACCGCCGGGGGTCGAACACAAAACCCGGTAGTACCAAGCGCCAGAGCGCTAGCCAGTCAGCCATTCAAGCGCTCAGAAAAGCACCTTTTCAACTTGATTTATCTGTCACTTTAAAATCAATCCGCAAAAATAAAAGTGATCCTTTAAAGAAAAGGAATTCTACAGAAAAAATCGAAGAATATTTTTATATAAGTTAAAAAAAAATCTGAACTTTAATTTTAATAGTGAAGGATTACCTCTATAAATCGAATCAAAAGGTTTACAAGGTTTCGTTATAAAAAAAAAAAAAAAAGATGTAACAGTGATTGAAAAATGTTTATATTTAAAAACACTTTTTCATATCATACTTAGAGGAACGAGAATAACATCCTTAGAAATAGGATCATCTCTTTATTCCTCCCCCCTCTTCTTCCCCAAAAATCCCTCCCCGCCCCCCTCTGGGCACCTTAAGAATTCATGAATCACCTATGAGTTGGCAAAGGAGAAAAAAGAAATAAAATTACACCCCTCCATCTCAATATTTCACTCACCCCCTACAAAAAGGAGGTAAAATCGGGAGAATGAATATGAAAAATTGAAACAAAATACTAACAAAAAATTAAAGTAAATAAATAAATAAAAAAAAGCGTAGCAGCATATAAGGCTGGATAATTTTCTCCTTAAATTATAGGGGAAAAAAGATGACGCGGAAACATGATCTGGGGAAAAACTGGCCCCGGGCATCTTATTTGGAAGGTTTAAATCGCTTGTGTGTTTTTGTTGGGCATGTATTATGGGAAAATACGCGGAAGAGCTTTCGATTTAGCTAAACCTTTATTGTTTGCTGCTTTATTTATTTTTTTCCCTGTGAAGGGAGTTTTAAGTACATCGTTTCGGTATTTCGCTGTATAAATTGTTTGAAATATACTTGGTAATTCGATTATAATTGGTTCCAAATGATGTTTTCTTATGGCAGAGTTGTTTATTTTTTCTCCATTGAATGTTTTTATTATTTTTTTTTAAATTTTGTTTAATAATTTGTTTCCCTGCATTAAATATTGATAAAAAGTAATTGGTTTGACTGAAAGATTAAAAATGGATGGCATTCGATGGTGAATGGCTTTTTAGTTTTTAAATAAGAGGCTTTTTAAATGTTACATTTTAGCAAGCAGTATTTAGATAAATAAGAGACGTAATTTCAGGAGAAGTAATAGAAGGAAAATTGTGTTTCGAAAAATGAGTGGAAAACAGATATAGTCTGTCATATTTTTTAACTTATAAGAAATAAAATATGTTTATAAGCCGTGTTGACTTGTAAATATACATTGTTAGAAATTATATAAATAATAAATATAAACAATATAAATTGTTAGAAATTGTCGAATTAAAAAAACAATTATCCTTTTAAATCTCATGCGTCGTTTTGCAGTAGTTTTACCTCAAATGATCAAAAATCGTAAAAAATAATAATAATAATGTACCGGGCTTCCTCCTACGCATTGCAAGAGCTCCCCTTGGGGCATTCAGGAGAAATGGTTAGTAGGCCTCGAGAGGATTTACAGCGCAACTGGCGGTTCTACGAAAACCAGAGTGCATGCCAGAGGCCATCTACATTGAACCACAGCAATTTTCAACGCACATTCGCAAGGATGGTCTTCGTGTTCGTTGAGCCCAAGGCATTCCGAATGTAACAAAATTCTAACATAAAAAAAGGAAAGACATTCCAGCCTACAAATTTATCGTGCTCATCGCCACCAGAGCTTTCTCTTTAGCATTGCTCATTGAGTTTGGTAAATCCATTTATATTTCGAAATCAATGCTCACAAACATTTGCCAGAAGTTTGAAAACACATAACTTATCGATTGAATTGCGGCAAAATTTTTAATAATAATAATATAAATTAGCATGCTATTTTAACAGCAAATCTGACTTTGATGAAGTTGAATTTCAAAATTATACATCTTTAGCAACTGAAAAACTCTTCACATTTAGCCGTACACAATTTGCGAAAGTTATAAAACTTTAAAAAGAAACATTTCGCATTTTACAGATAAAGTGTTTTCAGATCAACACCCACTAACAAAAACCCTTTTATGACAAGAGCCATACCTTTAAAAATTTGAAACCCGAGATAGCCATCACAGTTTTGCCCCCTAATCCCTCGTAAACACGCAGAAGTACCGCAAGTACGACAACTCGTTCCTCCCAGTACAAAATCGCATTAAATCCATTGGCTCCAGGAACAGAAGACCGATAAAAACATCCCTGTAGACTTAGCATCGTAAAAAGAAAGCAAGCAAGTTGCCCAAGACATCCACCGCTTAGAGATAACTCGAATAAATATATTTTAGACGCGACAACTTAAGCGTTTACGGCTTTTCGGGCGCTTCTTTGATAACAGAGCGCCGTCTTTTGAAGTGGAAAAAATGCCCCCCTCTTCCTAGATGCCTTGTTTATCCGAGCGGAGGTTTTCAAGATTACGTGTGTGTGTGTGGCGCGTGCGTGGTGATTCAGATTGATCCAGTGGCTGCTGATTTTGAAATTTTTTAAATAAAATAAAGTGCGTTTTTTGAAATAAATTTTGTCAACGGAAACATTGTAAATACCACTACTATATCATCATTACTTTTGAAACTGTGTAATTGTTTGGTATACAACTCTGTTGTATGTGTTAACCGTTGTCCGTGTACGTGAAAGTCTTCGCCGAATGGATGGATATTAGACATTTTGCAGGAAAGTATAACCCCAGAAAACATCAAACAACCATCATAGAATTGTTGGGAATGATCAGGTGTTGTCACCCTTTAGAGACATCTTGAGCAGAGGGCAGAAGCTTCTTTCAATAGATTCTTAGCAAATAAAAAATCGAGAGTTCCATACCTGGCGAGTAATACTCTTGAGTTCATACCAGTGAGACAGAAAAGTAAACATGAATTTTCAAAATGCTGTAAAAAAAAAAAAAAAAAGAATCACTCAACACAATGAGTTCAAATTTGAACTGAAGATACTTGAAGGAGGAAGAAACGGTATGGCATTAAAAAAAAGGTTCAAACAAATTTCCACCTATTTTTCCCATCCAATTCGTTATGACCTTGCCGTGACGGACGGGCTTTCCAGTGAGTATCACAACTGATGAATGACTTAGAAATCATTTTTCTTCAAAAAGCGAAACAATCCAATACATTGAACACAACAGTTGTTTTAATGTGAATTTTTAATGTCAACAGTTGCTTTAATGTAGATGCAAATACGTTGTCATTTCCCTTCAAAATATCCCTGGCAGCCTAATTCACTTTTTTTGTAGCGCTTACAGCACCATCTATTAAAAAACTTTGGAACTTTTTTTGATGTCGTACCCTTTCTCCCATTTTCAAGTATCTTCAGTTCAAATTTGAATTCATTGTGGTACGTTTTTTACAACATTTTGAAAGTGGAACTTGAATTATAATCACCCTGTATGCATATATACATATATACATATATATATATATATATATATATACGATATATATATATATATATATATATATATATATACGATATGTATATGTTCTTTAAGTCAAAATGTCAAATATGAAAAGGCAGTTCTCGCATCAGTTCCAAAGTGTCGGCGGAGAGGGAAAAAGCTCTTCATCCCGAAGTATCATCTCGCATTAAACCGAATCGAAACGTCCGCATTAATGGAGGAGAAATTAATCCTAAAAGGAAATTTATTAAAATGCCGCCTAACTCAATTAGTCTCGCTTCGTAACTCTAACCGTGATCGATGATTCTGACCTCTGTGCGGAAAATGAGGGAAATGATCGTCCGCAACGAGACGTTGATTCGATATTCCGCGGAGGATTAAGTCGAGGTTGTTGAATGTGACATTTATTCCACCTTAGTATTTTCCATAAATTCAATGCGATAACAAAAACGATACATTTTTACTTTTTCGTGCAACAGTCTGCATTTTTTCAATTCCTACTATTAGCTCACACTCTTCCTATATATTATCTTGTTCACATTTTCAATTGTTCATAAAAATATTTTCTATTCATCCACTCAAGTTCAAATACATTGTTTTTAAACTTGTAAGGGATGACACTGGATGTTAATACAGTTTTTTTCAAATATTAATTCATACAATAAATTTAATGAATTCATTTTAGTTTTTTTAGATTTAAGTTGCATGTATCTCAACTCTCGGGAGTCGGGGAGTTAGTTATTTTGCTGAGCATCGTTCTTAGTATCCTAAAAGAAAGAAAGCAACATACTTGTATACCGTACTATCAAGTATGGTATACAAGTATGTTCCCATAGTTGATACATACTTTAAACATACCATCAAGTTTTTGTAAAGGTCTCACGTGTTTGTCACAATTACAGAACAGATCGTCTCTCAACATCTTGTTCAAACCGCTTATTGGTTTAAAGCGAAATTTTCAAAAATCTAGAATCTTGTAAGCAAACAAATAAAATCGCTACCGCAGCTACACTTTTCGTATGATTTTTAAATGCTGCAGCCGTAAATGAATTGTCTATATGTTCCGAGTTGCAAAATGGCGACATCTTCTGGATAGAGAATTCCAGACTTCAATCCACACATAATTTAAATGAAGAAAAAACAGTTCTTTTGTCTAATGAAATTTTCGGAGCGCATTGCACTTTAGAGCTACTTTAATTAAGATGCAAAATAGCAGATAAAATAAAACTTGTTACCTCACTAAAGCACGCTGTGAGGATTCACTACATACCTTTTTTTCCTTGGCAAAATCACCTCTCGGAAACGTGCTCCCCATAATAAAAGCATCTCTTTAGAAAATTGAAATAAATTAAATGAAATGAGAGATAATAGGGAGCAATTCGTTTTAAATGTTAACATTTTGTTAACGAGGGGCACCTAATCATTCTCTTGTTCTGTTATTACACAGCTAAAAGACGCTTCATGAAAGTCATGATTTATAAAAGATTGTGATAAGTAGTAATTTGTAGATAAATGTTTAAGATAAGTGTTTGTGCAAACATTTCCCACGGTATTTTATCATCAAAAACATTTAAGGAATTGCTACTTATGATCACACAGCTAAAAACTTGAAACTGTTCTTAGTATCCTAAAAACAGGTCTCACGTGTTTGTTACAATATATATATATATTCATACAGGGTGATTATAATTAAAAATGCTGTAAAAAAAAGAAAAACTCGTCACAATGAATTCAAATTTGAACTGAAGATACTTGAAGAAGGGTGAAACGGTGCGACATTACGGCAAAAAGTTCCAAAGTGCATTAATGGATGGCACTCTAAGCGGCCTCAAGAAAGCTCCCAGTGATATTTTGAATCGAAATAACATGGCATGAGTTGCACATTAAACCAACTGCAGTGTTCGATCTGCTTGATTGTTTCGGTTTTTGACGGGGAAAATGACTTCCAAATCATTCAACAGTTGTGATATTGTTAGCGGAAAGCCCATCCACCACGACAAGATCATACCCAATTGGATGGGAAAAATCGGTGGAATTTTTTTCTTTGATGCCGTACCGTTTCCGCCTTCTTCAAGTATCTTCAGTTCAAATATGAACTCATTGTGACGAGTGGTTTCTTTTTTGACAGCATTTTGAAAGTGGGACATTAATTATAATCGCCCTGTGTATATGTGTGTGTTTTATACATTACATGGTGTATGAATTTTTATTTTCCTTTTTTTTATCTGCCAATGGAATTCTTGGTGTTCAACGTTTTGGTTGCCTAATTATTTTCCATTTGTATTTGCCTAATGATTTTCAGTTTTGTTGCTACTGCTTATGCGCACTTCGGATATTTTATAATTTTTCCTCTTTTTTTTTATGTTTTGACCAGTCTGTGTTTGAGGCATTGCAGGACTTTTTGTATTGCAAATGCTGTGAGGTTTTGTTAAATTTACGTGTAGAGATTGCAAGTAACAGCTTTTGCTGTGAAAATGGGTCATGTTTCTAGTTTTCACCCTTAAAATTCTCCTTTTGTTTTGGGGTTGTTGTTACTAATTTCCCTGGGCCATGGGCCATGGCTTACGGTAATATGCAGTTTCACTTTAGCGAGGAATCACAAGGGCTGAAGACTGACTAAATCTCAAGACAACACTTCAAGACATCCTATTAGACCGGGGCCTATAGTTTAAAGGGGGATTCGAACCACTACAAACATCCATGGCACCTGCGGGACTCAATTCCGAAAACACTGTGGCATCGAGCACCAGACACTCAGCCATCAGGCTTCCCCCCATTCATTTATAAAGGAAGAAAAAGACCAATTCAAAAAAAAAAATATTTAAAAACAGTGCAATCAAAAAATTTGCATGAGTTATGATTGAAGCGCTTTTGTATTTCATTATGGAAATTTTATGCTTCTAACTCACTCATTTGAACCTTCGACAGCAGTAGCATAAAGACAAATATGCCACATTAAAAAAAAGACAAAAATAAATGAATAAAATTAAACAAATCGATTACATTTGATGTCCCCATTTTTGTTTTTGTCTCGGGTTAGAAAATGTAAAGGGAAAAAAAAAAGCTGGAAGATAATTCAATGCGGTAATTATTTATATGCTTTTTGCTATTTTAGTTCTTAGTTTTTGGCTACCTTTTAAAAAAAATGATCTCCGGCGACTGAGGCGTGTCTAACGGAGTCGGGAATAAATTGGACGTAAATATGCCCGACTCTTACGAGTAATACCCGCCAATTTATAATGGTCATTAAATTTGTCCTATTGCACGGGGGTTGGTAATGCGCAAAAACTTAATGACGCACGTCGAATACATCCGATTAAAAATTCGAATGGAGATAGTTCGGAAGGAAAAGATTAAACGAACATAAAAAAAAAAAAAAAGAAGAAAGAAGAAAATAAATAAGAAAATTTTCCGATCGAATATGACGTGCCGTTTTTTATATCCTCTTCCTCTTTTTCTCTCTTTTCACTTGAGTTCGCAAAGGAAGAAGAACACGGCGTTAGTTCCGATGTTTTAATTAAAAAATAATTAAGTGTATTTTTATAAACACAAAATTCATTTCTCCGTTCCCCGTGTCTTACTTCTGGGAGTCGTTATACTGTACATCAGGTTAATATATTGAGCTAAGAGGTATTAAAAATAATCTAAAAATTAATGAAAAAGAAAAAGAAAAAAATGGTTATTAAAGAAAATAAAAATGCGTGTTTTTAAGTACGTTAATGCTTTAAAAACGGTTGTGCTTTTTAGAAATTAATGCGTTTATTTTGTTCCTCGAATTGTAATTTGGTTTGGAAATTCCACCCAAATGAGGTTCGGTTTTCAGCGAATTGTTTCCGTAATAGACGTCGTAATTGTCTGTTTTTGTGAAGGCAATAAATTTGTGGTCTTGATTACACACTCAAAAAACAGATGCCGTTGAGGTGTTTATTGTTTTTCATTCTTTTAAAGAAAATGTTCCGAAAAAACTGTCGATTTTTGTTTTTATAATCGTATTTTATACCAACACATGAGGAATGCACAAAGAAACTCATCGTTTCTTTTTGTAGTATCCTATTCAATACAATATACTACTATGCCCAAAAAGTAAGACCAATTATTGTTTTTCAAAAAACTCTTTATTTATTCTTCCAAATTTATGTCATCGCCTTTAAAGTAATCCCCTCCGGACACAATGCACTTATGGCAACTTTTTCAAATCCACAATGCATGCTAAAGTCATCTACGCTCTTCGTCTTCAATGCGTTCTCTGCCTTCTTTGAACTGTTTATACCACTTCTAAACATTTCTTTCCGATATAGGAATGGTCACCGAATGCGTTCGGCAACATTCTGCACGTTTCCGCAAACAACATTTAATGCAAGTTCTTGGCTCAATTAATTCAGACATTTCAAAAATCGTCGGAATCAGTTTAAAAATTCGTATAAAGATGGTTCGGAAGAAAAAAAGATTAAACGAAAGGAAAAAAAGGAGAAAAAAATGGACGAAGAAAATAAATAAGAAAATTTTCCGATCGAATATAGCGTGCCGTTTTTATATTCTCTTCCTCTCTCTTCACTTGAGTTCGCAAAGGAAGAAGAACACGACGTTAGTTCCGATGTTTTAATTAAAAAATAATTAAGTGTATTTTTATAAACACAAAAATTCATTTCTTCGTTCCCCGTGTCTTACTTCGGGAGTCGTTATACTGTACATCAGATTAATATTGTTGCTAAGAGGTATTAAAAATAATCTAAAAATTAATGCAAAGAAAAAGAAAAAAATTATTAAAAACTTTAGAAGAGGAAAGTGGACTTAATTTGCTAAGATGGCAAAAGAAAAAAGAAAAAAAAAAGGTTATTAAAGAAAATAAAAAATGTGTGTTTTTTAAGTTCGTTAATGCTTTTTAAAATTGATGCGTTTATTTTGTTCCTTGAATTGTAATTTGGTTCGGAAATTCCACCGAAATGAGGTTCGGTTTTCAGCGCATTGTTTTGGTAATAGACGCCGTAATTGTCTGTTATTGTGAAAGGCGATAAATTTGGGGTCTTGATTGCACACTCAAAAACAAATGCCGTTGAGGTGTTTATTGTTTTTTCTTTCTTTTAAAGAAAATTTTCTAAAAAAAAAATGTCGATTTTTGTTTTGATATTTGTATTTTATTCACATGAGGAATGCACAAAAAAAGGAACTGGTCATTTCTTTTTGTGGTATCTTATTTAATTCAAGATAAATGTTGTTGTTCTAATGCAGCTGGCATTACAGGGATAGTTAATCTTTTTATACCATAAGTTGGGTGTCACTCATTTAGCACTGTCCAGCGAGTACGTGTAGCTTGAAGATAGGCTACGGACTCGAGCAAGAATACCACACAATTCTACGATCCTATTAGACCGGGATAAACTGTAAAGTGGATTCCAAATCAACTGCAAATAGCGATGTCACCGCCTGAATTCGAATCGAAACCTGTGGTACCGAGCGCCAAAGCCCCAGCCACTCAACCATCAGGCCCCAAAATTCAATATAAATAAAAAGTCCACAATAAATGTACTCCCTCTGTCCTATCATAATAGTAGCGAAAGAAAATAAATATAAAATGTAACATTTATTACCAAAAAACTTGATTAAATTAAAAAATACATTAAAAATTTGACTCCTATTTTTTATTTTGAGTGTTAGGATAGTTTTCTGGATTTTCAATCATTTCTTTAGTGCATTTTAACCTGGCAGGCAGGATCTCTCCTGGCAGGCAGGATCAGGTTGCGAATGTTTGCTTTCCCTATATATACGTGAGCTGCAAATAGATATTCACTTCACTTCAGCTATCGCCCGTCCGTGGCCTCTCGACCATTTGACACCATGCCATCCAGTAAAGATTTGCCGTTCCTTGCAGCTTCTATGGTGGTCGACATCGTCAGGTGCAATGCAAGTTGGGAGATGATCTGTAGTGCCGTTAGAGTCGGAGCAAAATGGGCAGGTTGGCAAGTCAGCGACCCCGATGCGGCTGAGATGCTCTTGTAGTAAAGACGTGCCCAGTAACCATTCGGGAGGTCTTTCGAATGTTGAGGGTTCTCCCACTTTCTACCCTTTGCGATCTGCTTTCTTGCATTATTGACGTAATTGCCCATAGTTCTGTTAATGGTGCTGCAGCTGGTGCTGTAAGTGAGAGATTTTTATACGAGGCCTAATGGCCGAGTGGCTAGCGCTCTGACGCTCGGTACCACAGGGTTCTAGTTCCCTGGTGATGCAATGGATGTTCGTAGTGCCTCGACATCCCACTTAAAACCGTAGGTTCCGGTCTAATAGGATCGTAGAGCGTTGTGGAGGTAAGCTATTCAAAAGCAAAGGCATAGGTAAATATATTGAAGTTTAATCATTCCAACATAAATGTACTTAAAACAAAATTATATTTTAAATGTGAATGGAACTTTAGGAAAAGACGTTAAGGCAACGTTCTCATTCTAAAATAAATGCTACTTTCAGCAAAGACTTCTCCGTACGAGTTCAATATGCTAAATATGTTCCCAATATACAAAAAATCCAACATTTATCAGTACGAATACAATATCGAAGATATTAGGGAAGAAAGGAAATGAAAGACCGTCATTATCTCGCGAAAGAAGAGAGTTAAAAACGAATGACAATCTAGGCCAATCTTTAATTCACCATTGAGCGCCACAATGGAAATAAAAAAACTTTGCCTCCCTCCATACCAAAGGCACTGTCTTCTGCCATAGAATGAACAAAGAGTCGGGCCCAAGCGATATCTAAATAATTTCTTTGTGCACAGCCACCCCAGGGGGTGTGAATGAACCCCACGCAGAGGAAACAGAAGGCTCCTTCCAAAAAAAAAAAAAAAAAAAAACGGAAGGATAAAAAACAGAGGAGAGAGAGAGCTGGAGCGAAAAGATTACATTCGAAGAACCTCCAATAATCCTCCAGCTGGTTTTCGAAAGAATGAAAACGACAACTGCGAATGTGCAAACCCTCGTGTGCTCCGTCGGATCTGAATGACAGCTTTCGTGCCATTGGGTGCATTGGTAATGCAGCATGGGATGAAGGCAATAGCATTGCCATTGTACCCAATTTTTTTGTGTTTTTGTAAAAGGGTGCGAAAGTAGTGTTTTTAGAGTGAAGACTTGCTTGAATTCGGTGGTTAAACGAAAATGAGAGCCGCTGAAAAGAGCTATTTGATATTTTCATCAAGCCCATTAATTTTTGACGGAGATAGTTTACCAAATTACTTTACTGGTGGTAGGTTCAATAAGCCATCTTGGAGACACAACACGATTATCACCGAGTTTATTATTATGAAAGATGTACAGCAAATTTTTTTACTGACAACAAAAGAGTAAGAAGATGTGCAACAAAGTTGTTTGTTCATCAAGCGACGACCCAACGTGTACCAGTGCATTTTTATAAAAATAGTTTTTATTTTTCCAAAATTCTGAGAATTTTTCATTAAAATTAAAATTAAATACTTAAATTAAAAAATTTTTTAATAAATAAATTAATATTTAATAAATGTTAAAATTTGGATCTGAATAACAGCTTTCGTGCCATTGGGATGCAGTGGTAATACGGCTTTGGGATGAAGGCAATAGCATTGCCATTGTACCCAATTTTTTTGTGTTTTATAAAAGGGTGCGAAAGTAGTGTTTTAGGGTGAAGACTCTTACTTGAATTGTGAGGTTAAACGAAAAAAGGGAGAATGAAAGCACTGAAAACAGTGATTTGATATTTTCATCAAGCTCATTAATTTTTGACGGAGATAGTTTTCTAAATACTTGACTGACAGTAGGTTGAATAAGCAATCTTGGAGACACAGCACGAGATTTGCTTTGATCTCCCTTGGTTTAAAGTTCAATGAAATGTTATTATTTTGTCTGGGTTTCTCTGTACATCACCAAAGTTCATTACGATTATAACGGGTAACAGAAATCAATATGGGCCAATTTTTTTCACATAAGAGAGAAGTGGTTTAATAGTTTCAGTATCAAAATTTAGCTATAAATTAATACAATAAATAACGAGGAATAGTCACATGTATACAGTTGGTTATTGATTAGGTTTCGAATATAAAATTTTTGTTCAAGAATTTTATATTTTTTTTATATCTTGGGTATTTTATGTCTGTCCCAAAACATAAATTTGGTTCATCTTATACAAATTTTTATCATGACATTTTTGGGGAATTTTGAATTACACGTTTTTTAGAATACTGCCCTGTGTAGCTTAGCTATACATCGTATACAAATAGCTTTATTAATTGTATGAATTTATTATGCCGAGTTATGAAAAATTCTTCGGTTTCATTTTTAAAGGGATTTTGTAATAAGTAGTTTAGCAGCAAAATGTCTTTTTTTTTTTTTTTTTTTCGAAATTTTAATTTTTTTTAATGTTAATAATGAAGTTAAAGTTTAAGTGATTGTTCTTATCAGATTTAAAAAAAAATTCATCATAAATAATTTAGCTTTGATTGCTAAAAAAAAGAATTCATGAAAAAGAAAATTACAACTTGTTTTAGTCGCAAAAAAAAAAAAAAAAAAAAGAAAATGATAAATAAAATAACTGAAATCTGCTCGCAAATTTCAACTTATCATATGTGAAGTGATAAATATGAAACTTCAAGAAGAAGGAATTGATCAACGCACTACGAGTACTTATAGCTATTGGATATATAAATTTCTGTTCATAAAAAATGTTTAAAATCCCAAGCCAAAACCTGAAAAGTGCTTTGAAACCACACTATAATACTTCAAACTAAGACAAGGGGCCCAAACCACCATTTTTCCGCCAAAATTTGCAAATTTGGAATATCACTTTATTTGCTTGCTGAATTTTTGGATTGCGCCACGAACTCCTAACCAGGACAACATCATATTCACACATGATAATAAAATAAAATAAAAAATTATCTGTTTCGTTATAGTTTAAAATAAGTTTATTGATCAAAAGCAGCAAAACGTTTTTTTTTTTTTTTTTTTTTTTTTTTTTTTTTCCCTCGATATTTTTTTTTTTTAAACAATGAAATTAAAAGTTAGTGGTCGTTTTTATCAGATTAAAAAAAAATCCTTCAAAAATAAGTTTGCTTTGATTGCTAAAAAATGAAATTTACGAAAAGAAAATCACAACTTCTTTTAGTTGCAAAAAAAAGTCTGTTTCGCTATAGTTTAAAATAAGTTTATTGATGAAAAATATTCTTAGACATAAATGCTAAATATTTAAAATTCAAATCATTAGTAAGACCCCAGTAATATAAGTTTTTTTTTCTTAAAATCATTATATACAAGTAATATAAAAAAAAATTTAAGCCAATTCCTACTTTTTTTCACTATATAGCAGAAAGTCCTTTATAAATAATTTTCATTCATTTTTTTAAGTTTATCTGGCGCCATCTATTGATAGATGTATGCAACTTAAATCTAAAAAAAAACTAAAATTAGTGAATTAAATTTAATGAATGAATGAATATTTGAAAAACTGTATTGACATCAAGTGTCCTCCACTACAAGTTCAAAAAAATGTATTTGAACTGGAGTGGATGAATAAAAGTATTTTATGAACGATTGAAAATGTGAACAAGATATATATAGGGAGAGTGTGAGCTAATAGAAGGAATTGAATAAGATCTTAAAGAATAGAAAGAAATATTATTTCTTATTCTTATAAATTTCTTATCTTATAGAAAGATAAGATGTTTATTTTCTTATCTGATTTTCCTCATCTAAGAAAAATTGTCAAAAAACATAGACACACTTTCTCAGCTTGGCACAAGAGGACAATGCACTCCTTCCCAGAAAAGACCAGACCCTCCATCACGAGGCGGTGACGCAACCTGGCAAACAAGGCTGACAGCAATGACAGTAGCTGTCGAGCTAATGGGGCTTCATCGCCTACTTAGGCGGCAGTTTGTGCCTCGCCCTAACAATGCTTTACGGCTCGCACGGACCTTTTCATAAGGTCGACTTTTTTGTCGCCCCGGTTGACAGACTTAATTAACTTTACATGCCCCACGCTGGGCCGCGTCCGGATTGGTTGGTCGCCTAAATGGTGATGGTGGTTATGGAAGGGCCTCATGTCTTAGGGGCCTCGGTTATGAGGACGCGGAAGAAGTTTAAAAGTGTTTATTCTGACGTTTATACTACCTCTCAAAGAAAGTTTCTTTCTTTTTATGTGATGTGTATTCGTATACTTCGAGGAAGAATATTGTGGTGTACGTCTTCCTCTTCTTATGTGACACTATCTTAAATATAGTGGATAACTTTTGTTGCAGCAGCGGTACCAAACAGGACGTGTATCAAGCGAATTTTTCCCATACGAAACGGCGGGAAAATTATTCACTTATTTTCATGAAATAAAAAGTCTATTTTTATTACTTATAATATAATTATTGTTATTATAGATATTGTTATTAGAGATATTATTATTGATGGTTTCGTATACAATTATTATTTAAACACTTATTCATACCAAATGCATAAATGCAATAGCAGTTAGATAAAATACATAAACAAATTAAAATGTAATACATTTAATTTTATCTTTTCTGTCTCTTTTTCTGATGTGGACACAGCTGAGAATAGCCAAATTGGGTATTTACTAAAATTTTGACCAAACACTTAACGTCCGTTTACTCCTCAGGATGCTTCGAGAATTCGATGTTGTCTGGTCATTCCAGACAATGTTATTTATGGCTTGTTTGGTCTTCGTTGGAATGAGGTACTTCTCTACAAAATTTTCGTCCATCCATTTAACAAACAGGAATTTTTTTTTCCATACACCAAATGAAAATTTACGTTTTCAAATACGATGTATGTCAAGCTGTAATTAAGCACTTATTCTAAAGCCTAATGACGTTTCGAAGCTCGGACTCTTTGACCTACAACCTCTCTCCTTCGATACTAAAATGGCAGAGATGAAGCACATTCAACGTTACCGAAGTTGCGTCACTCAGAGAATTCCTATTATACCCACCACAATTTTGAAGGAGCAATTTGAACACGAGGTGACATCCCTTCCATCAACGATAACTGTTGCTTTGCGATACAGACTCGAAAATGTTTTCTAGCTTAATTGCATTAAAAAATTTAAAATAAGTATTTTTTAATTTAGGAATTGGTGTTGACATATATGTATTTATAAAGAGTACATGACAATTTTAATTTTAAAACTTCTGAAATAACTTAATAAATATGGATAAAAGCATAAATAAATAAATAAATTGTAACAATAACAACAAAATAAAAGAAATTAGACGAAATAAAAAAAAAAAAAACTTGCAAATTGTATTTATTTTAAAGATAATAAAAAAAAATTAAAACAGTCAATATTTTTTTCATAAAAAAAATAATCTTTTTTTTATTATTTTTTTTTCAAATCACATCGTACCCATACATGAATTTCTATCATCGAATAACATTCTTACCTCATGTACATGTAGCCATGAGAGCACTAACTCAATCTGCTTGAATTTTTAATTTAAAATATCTTATTCAAAAGCCTTTTTCTACTTTCCTATTCATAAAAATGACGCAACACCAACCTTCTTTATCTTTCAACCTTTACTTTTTTTCCTAAGCAAAAAAAAAAAAAAAAGAAGCATCACATCATAGATCTGATGTCTACATTACATCTAAAACGACTTAGTGATGAGGTTTTTCACACTAAATTCAGATGAGATTTCATCTCTTCTTCAAAACAACCGCTTCCACTGAATAATGAAAGAAAAAAAAAAATAGATTATTTCATGGATAATGTTACAGAATCCTATCCTTCCTTTTAAGGAACGGACGTTGAAAAAAAAAAAATTAAAAATGAAAAAAAAAAAGGCGGGAAACGATATTAGCTCTACAGTAGCCTCCGCTGAAATACGAACCCTGCAAACCTTTCACACCCCGTCTTTAAATGATTTAATTATAATCGTAGTTCCACCCAACCGTTACGGTTCCAGCACTTCCCCGTAGAAGAAGATACCCCTTCTTAAGAACCGGTTAAAAATTCTAAAACTAATCGAAAAAAAAAAAAAAGAATCACACCAGACCAGCTGTGAAGCAACTCAAGCCAAAAAGTAACATCTTAGAAAAGAAGCCACTGGCCTGTAAGAAAATAAGAAAGCCAATATTAAAGGGAACTGTGTGAAGGAATAAAACAATATAACAATAAAAAAAAAAAAAAAAAAAAAATTGAGTAACTTTCTCCAGCTAAGCTAGAAGACTTCTTTTATCAATTTTCTTCTCGCTTTTTTTTTTTCTATTCTTTTCTTTTTGTTCTTCTTTTTTCGTTTTCTTCTTCCTTCTTGCAGCCTGTTGAGCCTTGTGCTAGTAGCTTCTTCTATTTTGTTCTTTTTTATTTATTTATTTATCGTCTGCTGCTTTTAGTTCTCTTTTTGATCACGGACGGCGCTCAGTGAAGTGAGAAGTAGATCTTCCAAAAGAAAACATGATCGCAGATTTAGGGGGCGATTTTGTCTGAACCCCACGCACTGTTTGTTTGGTTGCTTGTTTATTTATTTATTATTTTTGTTTCTTTCCTTTCTTCTTGGTTGGCAGTACTGTTTATTTATAACTGTTGCAGAAATAAAAGCCCATCCAAGTGGTAAAAAAATAGGGTTTGGTGGTGTTCTGTAGTTCTATTAGTCGATGTTTTAATCTTAAAATGAGAATTCTAATATCTAATACTTCTTTTACCAGTAAAAATTCTAAAAGTTTCTGAGTGTCTAAATTCTAAAGTTTATTTTTCTAAAATTCTAAAATTTTAAAGTAAAAATTCGTTGAAGATTATTTTTAATATTTTGATGACTAAATAATGTGTTACTTTGAAGTTACTTTTAAAATTAGATTTTATTAGACGCTGATTTCCAAATAATTAAAGAAACAAAATATATGCTTATATAATTTATATTTATTGGAATTGAATGAAACCATCAATGAAACAGGGTTTCACAAATTAGGTTCAAAAAAACGTATAGACTCATGTTATGTCTTTTGCGACTACAATTAAAATGAAGCACCTCAAAAAATGTGGTATCATCCCCAATGTGTAATCAACTTCCATATGAAATTCAATTACTTTTAACAGCCAAACAGTCGACACATCGATGTTATTCTAATGCAGCTGGCAATATAGAGACAGTTAATCTTTTAGTATGGCACAAGCAAGGACTACACTGCTGTTACTCAATGATCACTACCCAGGGGCACGTGCAGCTTGAAGACTGGCGACGGACGCGAGTTTTATCCCAGACGTTTTTGTAACTAAGAAAATCTCATTATTAAGCCATTACTAACATTTATCACGCAATCACATTAATTATGCAAACTTTAACATTAATACTGTTGAGAGAAGTTAAGAGATTTTAAATCTCAATGGAATTCCGCAAACGGTACGCCAAATTCCAGTCTACATTCAATATGCTTGCACGAATTGCTTAGTCATACAGAACAAACTGCACCGTACGAACACCACTGTTCAAAGATACTGGCAGCAAAGGCTGCTGCATGGATCACGTTGGTAGAATTAAATCATTCGAAGGACAAGGTTCATTAATGTGAGGCAAGAACGGACAAATTCATCTGGTGGGATGATCTGTCATGCTATATCTTACGATAGCAAGTTGTTTCTTGTCATTCTATTTATGACTTAGATAATTCAACTATATAGATGACAGCTTGCTTCTATTTACATCATCCTTCATAATACATCATGTTAGAACTTTATCCCACAAGATAATGCTTTGGGAACCATATGAGTATCATACATCTGGAATGCTTCCGTGTCATTAATACTCTTCCTTACAAAACAAGATCATTAATCTTTTACTAAATGAGCTTGTAAATCACTACAGTGATTTTGTAAGTCACCAGATTTGAACACGTGGTAAATGTGGAGCAACTATTGAGGAAACTTTCAGTGAATACATGGCGGAATGAAATTATAAATCATTATAGTCTTTTAATTTGAGTAGACATGCTTAAGTCTGCATTGGCAACAAGGTTTCATCCATTGCTGGTTTGAATATTCAATGTGTAAATGCCTTCCATTGATAAGCACTATTTGTTTAAACTTTTATTTATATGTGAGGGCTTAATTGTTATTTAAGTGCTGCTTCCGATTTTTTTGTGACAAAATTTCTGGCAGATAAATACTTACGTAAATATCTTTATATAAAAAGTTAGAAGATTTACACATTTTATTGATTTTTCTAAAACTGAACGAAAGTAAGAGTAATGTTTCGAAATCAAGATGCTAAGTTTGAATATAGAACGCGTTAAAATGTGAATTTGAGGTTGATGATATAGATGAACAGGCATTAGAAATCTCACTTTCTTTGCCTTCTATCTTGACAAAAAAATTTATAGCGTTTCAATGAAAATAAAACTGATAGTAGGTAACTACTATCAATTTTACTGATGCTGCAGTTTTACTATCAGTAACTACTATCTAAAAATAAAATTGATAGTAGGTAAATTGGATAGTGGTATGATATGCCAAATCGTGATGGGATTGTAAATAAGACAGTGCCAAGGACAGATTGCTAGACAACGAAATGCGTCGCTCAGAGTTATCGTGAGAACAATTTTAAAGATCTGAATCTATTGAGAAGAAGCACGAGAAAAGTTATTCAAGAGTCATGGTAGCAAATGAAGATCAATATCTATGTATAACAGCAAAAGCACTTCTTAGTGTAAATTGTTTCTTGAAATGAATTTAAATCGTTTTATGATTATGAGAGCTTCTTTAAGAAAACTAAGATATGCCTATATCTCAGTGGTTTTGAAAAGGCAGTTTTGTGGCCTGCCTAAAAATGATGTCTCACGATGTAATTTAACTTTTATTAATGATTATGTGAAGGTTTTCGGGTTACATTTATCCCGTAGGTACTCCAAAACAGGTTCGTCCGTTTCCTTTTCCGTTGAAAAAATAGTAAAATAATATTAATTCGTAAAGATAATTTACATTCATCTTTCTTCCCCAGATTGCCGGAGTTCGAACAGAGGTGACTTGGGGTTTTGCCAGCATTACCGCGGAGTGGCCTGCTCACAGCTCATCGGCAATAGAACGGTTTATGTGAAGGCTTCCATGACTCTTAACCAGATGGAAGAAAAACTCGCTGCTATACTGACAATAATGGCTACGGGGAAGGTAAGTTATACTTCAGTACTAATAGCTGCAAAGCCAATTATGCTTTTAAAAAATTGAAATATCTAATATCAAATAAATCCCTCAAGATCATATTTGATTTCACATATACTGTATTTGATGATTTCCCATATACTGTGTTTGATTTCACATATACTGTATTTGATGATTTCACATATACTGTGTTTGATTTCACATATACTGTATTTGATGATTTCACATATACTGTGTTTGATTTCACATATACTGTATTTGATGATTTCACATATACTGTATTTGATGATTTCACATATACTGTGTTTGATTTCACATATATGTATATGACTGTATTTGATGGCGTTGTTAGTACACATTTTTCATTCTTATTAGTACAGCCGTTTTTGTAGGTCTACTTAATGATTTAATCTATAGATTCGGGAACTGCGTTTTACATTTTCTTTGCATGATATACATGCATTCCTATATTAGTTCTCAAACATATATTCAATGATCATGAAATAGAACCATTATGTCGTGTAAATTACGTCATATACAATGCAATGATTGTATTATCATTTTGTAATTACATGTTTGCTGGATTGCACAACAAATTAAAGCATAACCGTTTATGAAAGC
Source organism: Caerostris extrusa (assembly GCA_021605095.1). Taxonomy (NCBI): domain Eukaryota; kingdom Metazoa; phylum Arthropoda; class Arachnida; order Araneae; family Araneidae; genus Caerostris; species Caerostris extrusa. Next base: position 2,595 of record BPLR01010332.1, on the reverse strand, counting down.
TCAATAGGTCATACTAAAGTAGGAACAATAAAATAGGTATCTACAGTCAAAATTCTATTTATTAATTATTTGAATTTAAAATTTTTACATTTCAAGCCATTCTGTTCAAATACAAAAAATGAGAACATTAAAACTTAGAAGTACTGATAAAAAAATCATTTCAAAGTGGATTTGCAGATTAAAATTATAAATTAAAATTAAATCTTCTTTCCCTATTACTAGCTGTTCCAGTTTATTGCAATTGCCGTATTTCGATGAATATTTAATAAAACTAAATCAGAAAAAATTCGGCTCAATCAGCAAATTCAGGTTTTATGATAAAAGAAAAATAAGAAATTCACTGAAATACTAAATATTTAACACAGTACAATTGGGCCCAAGTGGGAAGAGTACCCTAAGTTTGAACACGTACACCTATTACCCTTAGGGAATTGAGGCTTAAGCTGGACAACCCCTCCCCACGGGTGCACGCCTTCATATTTGGGAATTAAGAAAAAAAATTACACTCATACCCAGAGCCATATTTAGATGAAAAGAGGCCCTAGGCTATTTCCACTTATGAGGCCCCTTCACCTCCCATTTTTAAGTTTGTAAATTACGTGAGAGATAATATTAACAATATATATATATATCAATATGTTAAATGAAACATTTTGTGATGGGTACTCATCTTTATAAAAATGTGGCACAAAAAAAAAAAAAGTCGAGAACACCTATTTGCACATTTATTCTCAGCACCCTATATAGTATTTGTAGCAATAACTAATCAAACATAACACACAACATTTATGTTAAAAACAAAATTCAAATAATAAAAACTCTGACTACGGAAATAAAATAGGCAATAAAAATTATCATATTTTCTATCAAATTAAAAGCTTAGTACTATAATGCACGTCAATATTTGCCTTAGCAATCAGTGAACGTATGAATTATACTGTGGTGCAATCTAGTCTATACAAACGAACAGACCCAATGAGCCTAACGTGTTGATCTTAACCAATACGTTTTTATGTTTGTTTATGAGCCATAGGTGTAGAATTTCTCCTTATTTTCGATTCAGTGTTTACTGTTTTTAGAATAATGTCATTCTAATTTTGCTAACAATTTGAATGTAGGCCCCTCTGATGTTGAGGCCCTAGGCTGAAGCCTAGTTAGCCGATAGGAAAATCCGCCCTTGCTCATACCAAGCAAAGAAAAGGACAATTTACTCATGTTTACATTATTAGATACATTTGAATGTTTTTCTACGGAAAACGTAACAATGGTTCTTTCTGAATTTTATAAATTATCTTGGTTAGGAATTGGCATTTTAACTTGAAGTAATTTTTTTGTCGAAAATGTATAAATAATGTAGAAAGCACTCAATGAAAACAATCTCGTTGAGTAAAAAATATCCAAATTTTTGTTACTTTTCTACATTTGAATCTCTTGGGGAATGTATGTATTTGAGTATAATAAGATTAACTTCACAGAATAAAAACATATTTCAGATTATTATTACAGTACAACCCTCTGTAAGTCGAACTTCAAAGGAGACGCCAAAACCCGAGTTATGGAGAGTTTTCGACTTATGGAGGATTTTCGACTTACGCGGATTCTGTGAGGAAATATTCAACTTGTAGAGGTCTACATACTTTCTAACTTATTTTGAGAATTATAAGAATAAGAATTATAATAAGAATATTTCATAGATTAATTAGTTTCAAAAATGATCAAGTTGTAAAAAATTGTAAAATACAGATAGATTCGAGATACAGAGGTCCAGTTTTTTTCGAGTTACGGAGGAAAATATATGCCAAAATGGTTGTGGGGATTGTCTCATTATTTTGACTTATAGAGGGTTGACATTTCGAGTAATGGAGGTATTGGGGTTTGAAGGAAGGAACAAAATTTTTTTTCAAGTTGTGGAGGTTTTCGATTTAAAGTTCTAGAAAAAGTTTTTAGAAAATTTATCATCATTTTAAAATCCTGCCATTTCCAGGAGATGAGCCCGGAGTGCCACAAGTACGCCGTTCCTTTTTTCTGCTACGTCATGTTCTCGCCCTGTGACGACACCATCCCCTACCCTGTGCCCAGACACGTGCCGCGACGACTGTGACATCCTCCGGTTCCACCTGCAAGCAGGAGATGGTGTCCGCCCGAAAGCACCCCTTGCTGACCAATCAGGATTCGTGCCTGAGTGTGAAGAGTTGCTCCCTCCCCTCTCACCAGGAGCCCTCTGGTACATTTGTGGTCGAAGTGACTACCAGGAAGTTGCATCAGCCTAAGTGTCCCGCGGGTCATCCAGGTAGATCATGGTAAGTATCACAAATTGAGCTGTGTCCAGCATATTTTTATTGAAGTTTGATCTTGTAAGACCTACCCAAATATAATATCCAGGGTGTGTCCCAGCAAGACAGTATAAACTCTGCACAACCAGATTCGTTATTTTGAATACATAAAAAGTCCTACTATGGTGATACTTTGCTACTACTACTGTGCTGCTATATATCTACGACCCATAGTTTTTGAGAAAAATGCGAGAAATTTGTATGATGTCCTATCCGGTTTACGAAAATTCCTTTATTCGAAATATGAAAACATCAGTATTCT
>BPLR01010331.1:0-44820 GCA_021605095.1 Caerostris extrusa | reverse complement strand
GTTACGTATTGCTTATTTCAATTTGTATGTATATAAATTGGATTTAACGAACGTCATTTCTAATAAAATTGTTAGATTAGAAGTAAATTAATTATGAATTCAATAAAAGTAGTTTGTTAAAAGAATGTGTACGTTATAAAATCTCACAATTACTTTAAAGGGACGTAGTTTCATGTCACGCATGTGTTTGACTTATGCACGTCAATGTATTACGTATTCAGGAAGCAATCCACCGAAGAATATATGAATGGCATTTTCAAAGCTTCCCTGCTTAGAACCATTTCATCAAAGTATAGACTTCCAGCATGAAATATAAATTTAAGAAAATGCTCTCCCATTTATATGCGAAGGACTGCACATTTTTCCAATGAATGAAATATGTGCGCATGCATAGAAAATTTTATGCCCCTTTTTCAGAAGAAGATTAAACTGGAAACACACATACATATTTTCAGGAAGTATGCATTATGTTATGCTTGTTTTCGTAATACATAAAGAAAGATAAAAATTTCACCTCGTCGTCTTGTGTCTCGACACTCGTATTCTAGGAGAATTATTTAACAGAAAATGAAAATGAAATACAAAGCAAATGAGTGAACGAAAGCGCAAAATTAGATGGCAGCATTTCTCCAATATCTTTGCCTTAAAGGTAAATCTCTTAGTAATAATGGCATTCCACAGCCATATCCTGCAAAATGGACTGACTGAAATGCATACAAAAAGCATTTTTCTAGAATTCCCAAAATATATATACATATATTTTTTCGCATTTCGATCCTCTTGGTTCAATTTTTATTTCTGATTTCATTTCCAACGTTCATCGAGAGAAATGTACTCAAGGTTTATTATTGTCTCGATTTCGTAAAAGCAAAGAAATGTCAAAGTAAATTGTCTTTTCTTTATAACCTATTCATATTTTTTTCCTTCCTTCATACTCTAATTTGGGCGAACTGAAGCTATCTAGATAAATATATGATGGTTTTATTTTATGGGAATGTATAATAGTTTTCTGAAGGTAATATTAAAGCTCTTGTTTCAAATGACAATTATTATTATAGTCTATTATTTATTATATATATAGAAGGTGACTATAATTAAAGTTAAGTTACTTTCAAATGTTGTGAAAGAGAACCACTCGTCACAATGAGTTCAAATTTGAAATGAAGATACTTGAAGGAAAGGAAACGGTATGGCATCAAAAAAGTCCCTAAAAAGTTCCACCGATTTTTTTCCATTCAGTTTGGTATAATCTTGTCGTGGTGGATGGGCTAATTTAAAAGTGTCACAAATAGTTGAATGATCGGACGTCAATTTCTTCGTCAAAAACAGAAGCAATCAAGCACATTGGAACACTACAGTTAGTTTAATGCGCAACTGACACCAAATACGTTGTAATTTCAATTCAAATATCACTGGCCACCAAATTCACTTTCTTTATGCCACTTATGTGCCATCTATTAACACTTTACTACTCCATTGTGGAACCAGTGGGGAACTTCTCATTGATGCCTTACCGTTTCTCTATTTCTTTTCAAGTATCTTTAATCTTCAATTTCTTTTGAACTCATCGTGTGACGAGTGTTTCTTTTTTGCAGCATTTTGAAAGTGGGGCTTTAATTATAATCACCCTGTATATATATATATATATATATATATATATATATATATATATATATTATGATTATAAATATCTGAGTTTGAAAACAGATAGTGATATTTTCACATAAAGAAATTGTGAAATATCTTGTCAAATTATAAAAAGAAGACTAAAAAATAAAAATAAAAATTAATAAAATTTTTCCCCTATTACCTGAATGTACTTTGTTTAACCGTGCTAGAAGGATAAAATGTTTATTTATATTTTTTTTATTTCCAATGGAGGGATTACATACATATAAACAAATTCAACAATGAAGGAACAAAAACATTAAAGCTCAGTAGAAGAAGAAAAGTTCGGAAAAGTCAATACCCAAAGAGCTTTCTGACACGCCAATATCTTGCAAAAGCTAAGTCAGTTCCATGGAGTGTCTGCAATATTGCAGGTGTTTTCATTCATAGGCTCTTTAAGTCTCAAGGGGATATATGGGATGGTCATATACAATTGTTCGATATAAATGTTCAACCAGACATCCATGTCCTGTTATAAGTCTGAAATGATCTCCTGCATTTCGGCGAGGCTTGTCTGGTGTTGCATCTAGCTCACACCAATTTAAAAAAAAAAAAAAAAAATTAATAAATGTTACTGTAAAATGTAGAAAATGCTAAAAATAAAAAATGATAAAATGTTTGAGAAAGGTAAAAATTCCAGAAGGCCAAATGAGTAGCTTAGATGGGATATCGTTTTGTTTTTCTTATCAGGGGCCTGATTGTGGAGGGATTAGTGCTTGGTGTCACATGTTTCGGGGTTGAGTTTTGGCAGTGCCAAGGATGTGTGTAGTTCTACGGAATCCATTTTAAACGGTAGGTCCCTGTTTAAAATGTTCGTAGAACGTTGTGAGGGTTGTGTTACTCGCGCCCTAGCATATCTTCAAACTACACATGAACTCTGAATAGTGCTAAATGAGTAACATCGTTCGTCGGTGCATCCCACATGACATACCTTCTTTAAGGCTAGTTTGTATTACGCTACTCGCAGGGACATGGCCAATACGACCCAGCCTTCTACGCAATTAAAAAAAGTTTATAGTAAATATTAAGAAAGCCACGTTCGTTTCAGAATGTTTCAATTGAAATCATTTCAATATGACCTCAAAATGAAAAACTCACTAATCATCTCTACCAGTAGGCCTCCAATCGTCTGTCTGGAAGGATGTGTGACTGTAGATCCCCTGAACCATATAAAAAAAAATACACTATATGGAGCAGAAATTTTGGTAAGCGGTCAAGGATGGAACAATATTTAAAAACACATTAACAATAGTTTCGCAACATTGGTGAATGGATTTCTGTCTAATCACTGTGAAATTTTATACAATGGATTCATATATCTGATAGTTATTTGAAAGTCAAAATTTGTATAACCAGGCATACCGTTGAAATTCCCAATAGAGAATGACGTCCCGAATTTCATTCGAATTTGAGTGTCTGAAACAAAGTCTAGCATTTGATCCTAAGTGACATATGAAAATCTGTTTTCTCCAATTTCGACGAAACTCGAAAACGACATTCGATCGCATCTCGTGAATGAGGATAAGTGAAATGTCGCTCTGCTTGTATGTCGGTTTGGTGTTTTGTTTCAAAAGATTTACGATTTAACAAATGAGGACTGACCTTTGGTCCTAGTAGTGGGGGATAGGGCTTGTTATTCAAGGTGAAATTGCAATGCACAATAACAGCTAATATTTTGCCATTATCTTTCAAATTTGAAAACGGAGGAAAGGTCTTATTAAGGTTCTTTTCATTAATTTGAACTTAAAGCATACCATAGTTACCTCTCAAATTAAAAATCGCAATTGCTTCACCCAAATTTATCAACTGCAGATAATTGCATTCTCTATAGTTTATTTTACTGGAATTAATAAATGAAGCTGATTACCATATTAGCTGCTCAAAATATGTTAGGTTGAAAATCATGCAAAACAGGACTTATTCTTGAATGACAATATCAATTGGTTTTTTACAGAAAGTAATAGAATAAATCTGTGTTATATGATTTTAAGAATGCTATCAATTTAATTAAAGAATACTTGAAAAGAGACATTTTCAGATTATATTACAAGGAAAAATTGGTTTCATTTATCTAATACAATTTGACAATAAGAAATTTTCTGAGAACTTAATTAAACCATTGTTTTTGATAAATCTATATAAAATAAGTATTTAATTTAATTATAAAATTCCTTATGAAAATGCATAAAATCATTTATTGTGCAATTCTTTTTCTTTTTTTTATAATTCAGAAAATTAAATATCAATTTTAGGTGAGGAAAAATGATAAAATATTGAAATATATATGGCATTTAAGAAATCTTCAGCTTTGGTTTTTAGTTGTTTGAGATGAATTAGTTAAATTTAATATAAATAATATTTCAAAAAATTAAAATTAATTATAGTTCTTAAAAGCATATAGCTTATTGCCAAGTTTTAAAGCAATTTCTGAGACAAGTAAAATATATAGCTTGAAATTGCCATAAATGAAAATGAATTTGTACAAAATACATTATTAATAGAGTAGACAAAATTTAAAAAAGAAACGATCGAAATTGCTAGGATGAAAAGTCGTAATAATGAACTACAGAACAATGCAACAGAGTACATTTAATTTTTTTGTATGGTAATACTGAAAGAACCCTGTAAATACTTTTGAGTGTTAAAAGAAGTAGACCGAACAACATTGTCTACATCCCAGGTTCGTATTCATCTTTTTAGATGATTATATACAGGGTTTTCAGATTATACTGCTTAAACTATATAGAGCTAGAATCATCACTGTCAGTTTATAAAGTTGTCTAAGGAGCCATACCTCTACGACGTATAGTTTTGAAAAGAGCGAGAAAGACTAGTATGGTGTCACATCTGGTACACGTAAAATATATTTTAATAAAAAAGGATAAACAACATTAACTGCTGATGGAAGTACTTAAAATCACCATCTTTCATACCCAGCCATGAATACACGTCCTTACAGTGATTAATTGTACATCATTCAAAAACGCAGTTTCCACAGATACTGAGTTATTTGCATGTTGTCCTGCGACAAAATGGAACCGTGTCATTCAATATGCCGATGACTTTCAAATTTCGATTACGGCGTTGATGGATGGTAAGATGTATGCAATGCATCGTCACTTCATCGGTCATAGATAAAGTACTTATCGCGAAATTCATGAACTGTATACGTTATCACAATAAAAAAATTACTCATAAATTCAAGCGAAGCGAGTCTAATGACGGTAATTCAATTCATCGTTCATATCTCTTTAAACACTTCCCGAACGCCGAGGTGTAAAATTTTTGCAAGTATTTTTATTCCGTTAAATTTTTGTGCTAATTATAAGCTATGCTGTATCATATGATTCCAATAATGTTTATTTCTCGTTAACCGGACTTGACATCATATGTTTCTTTCTCATTTTTCCCGAAAAGTATACGTTGGAGAGGTTTAAATGTATTTTTTACCAATTTTAATACTTTATTTGGTAATTTGGTACGCTGGGGCCATATGGCCGAGTGACTAGCATTCTGGTGCTAGGTACACCCAGGTTTCGAGTTCGACTGCCATGGATGTTTGTAGTGGTTCGCATTCCACTTTAAACCCTAGGTGTCTAATATGACAGAAGAGCATTAAGCGGTGGGATGATAACCCAGCCCAGTAAAAATAAAAGCATCTATTGTCTTTAAATCTGTCAGTAGACAGACGGTCTTGGCCCACCATGGGGTAGCTGCGAAACAGAAGATTTAGTAGGCTAATTCATTTTGTGGTGTGTCCTGCGCATTAACCAGTGTCATGCTGCCTTATTCTAACAAAAACCGAATTTGATTGTCTTGAAATATTTTAGCCTTCGTCCCTTTTTTTTGAGACCTGTTCTTTCTCCAGTGATTTTCCCGAATTACGAGATTTAGTAATGAACTATAAAATGGTGCATTACTGTATTATTAAAGTAACAAATAGAACAATTCAGATGAATGCAAGTTTGCAGACTATGTCTAAAAAACACATTCAAAAATTCTTTGATGTGATGAAAATATTTTTCGATGATATTTTTAACACGGAAACATAAACGTTATTTTAGACTATAATATACATTTTGTATACCATTTGGGGAAAATTTAAATCTAAAATTTAGTTTTCCTTTTTATTATTTTGAGGAATACAAATTTTTTTTTCAAAAAAGAAAAAGGTTTCAGTAACACAAATGATTATTATTACAGATTTACATATGCTCACATATGTACAAATGTACACATATACAGACATGATACACATATGTACAGACATGATGCACATATGTACAGACATGATACACATATGTACATGATCTATATTTTTATGAATTTACATTCTATATTTTTTAAATTTCATTCGTTTGTGTTGAAATAAAAATTATCTTTATATATTTATAGATGAATAAATTTTATTGTTACTCAATTATATTGTAAATTATTTTTAAAATAAAGCCTAGTAAATTTTAAATGTTTCATAAAAATTTAACTTTATACATAATTCAATCATCTCAATTCATTCTCAATATGAAACAATCAGTATCCTTACTTAAATGCAGAGTGATATGTAAAGGATACTGAAAAAAAAAGCGATCTAAATTAAAAATTAATCGCCCGGCTATAAGTATAAAATAATTTAGATAACATTCACATATCATAACCATCTATACTGTCTTTTCATCATCCCCTTACAATATATAACATATATTATGTGTGTCAATCATAATGCTGTTACTTCCAACGAACTGGTCATAATAGAACATCAAGCTATTCATGTAACGAATCAGTGACAGGTATTCTATTAAATAATGGATTCCATATCAATGCAAATTATATGCCCTCTCATCTCACCAAGAACGCGTAAATCTGCCAATTAACAATACATTTAAGTATTATAAATGTTTAAACAAATCTTCCATGATAATTTTCAAATATTTATTATACAACATAAACTGAAACTCATTGTTAAAAGGATATTTTACTGGGAAATCAAATTTTCATTACATGCTCCATACAGTTAAATATACAGAACTATTCAATAAACAGCTATACACGTAGCAAATTTGATTGAGGGTGATCATTATCTGCTTTCACAAAAGGAAGGGCATCCACAAATCCTTTAGACATAGGTATAGCTAATAAGAATGATGGATAAGCATATATAAATTCCATAATAATAGCTTTCAATTAAATGTTTCTTTCTTTGATCATAATTTTAACGATTTAAAATTATTTATAGATTAAATTATTACATTAAATTATGATTTTATTGAATTATTTTTACAGTGGTATTCAGTGAAACGTCAACAAAATGCTAAGGACAACCAAGTATCCGGAAATCAAAAAATATTGCACAGGAATATAAGAACGAAAGCGCCATCAGGAGGGAATTAAAGTTTTTCTTTTTTAAATAATATATTAAACAAGAACACGAGAAAAGGATCAGTAACGACATATTTTTTTAACTTTTACTTTCTCTCAAATTACATATATAAGGACAATATCACAACAATAGGTATTTCAAGCTTTTTGTTACACACAAAACCTTGGAACTGAAATTAGAATATTTACAATGTTTGGATTACCTGATTTTCTATGATATATACGAAACTAAAATATAAACGGTTGCCGCTATTACTACCATGGTTTGGTAAAATTAAACTTGATTGTTTCATAAAAACGCCTTTTAAATCCAAAAAAATTCCATTGGTGACAACATTTGCTAGAAAGAGGTAAAAAAAACATTAATATATCTAGCAGTAATTTATTTGAAAATTAATAATGATAACTGCTTTTCTTCTATAGCTTTTAGCAACACTAAATGAAAATGCAAGTCGGCGTGTTCGTAGTACGTGAAAAGCAAAATTTTACTCATTGGAATCCAGAGTTCGATTGAAGAAGGATATAATTTCATTTCTAATGCATCTAAATAATGTTTTCGAGCTTAAATTTCTATGTGATTTTTTTTATAGATGTAATTTCCCTTTTATTTTTCGGTGTTGTTTTGAACTACACTATAATTGTCTCTGAATGAAATCATTAATAAAGTAAAGGAAATATGTAAAATGTTTCAGCAAGGTTTTTCCAATTTTACAAGTTTACAAGTTGTTTTGTATGTTTAGATCTAATCAAATGTTTTTTTGTTGTGTGTTTTCAAACTTAACATCTTAAAATATATTTTTGAAACTGTTGTTCATTTTTAATTTATGCAATTTTTTGTACAGAAAATTAATTACAATTTTTTTCCAAATGACAGTTTTAAAAACAATTATTTGAACAAATTTAGTATGATCTTTCCAAAATATAAAACTTTTTAACATCGATATGGAAAACATCTATTTCCAGCAAACTTTCCTAAAGTATTATTGATGAATTTCTACTTAATTTTTAATTAACGTTAGCAATGTTTTTTAATTTTACAAATCCTTTCACTATTTAATCACTTTTTATTTACATTTATGTTAGATATCTGTCAGTATTGATTGGCCATATTCTAATTTGTTGGATAGTTAAACTTTTAATAAATCTTATTTGAAATTTGTATATATATATATATATATATCGAATTTTTAACAAATATATATAATATATATATAATTGTATATATATATAATTGGTAATATTTTTAACATTATCTAAAATCAAATATACAATGCAAATTAAAAAATAAAGGTAAAACTTCCACATAATAAATTCAATTAAAAAAATTGTTTATATATAAATTTATACTATTTTTTTATTTAATCGAAAAGCACACTATCCGTCATACCCATTTATAGAGAGAAAACTGTCTCATTTGCACATGGTTGATATATATTCAACGAAATCCGGAAAATTATGGAAAAGAAATAAAATTCCAATAAAATTAAAACCAATCAATAAGTAAATGTGTAATTACAATTCTTAAAGTTTATTTTTACATATAAAAAGTTACAATTTCCATTAAAATTTATGCAATAATTTAGGGAAAAAAAAAAACTTCAAAAATTAGAATAATTGAGTTTATTTATTTTTAGAATTTCTTCACGACAATTCGGGATATCAATCTTCAAAAAAATATTTCGTTTAATAATTAATTCATTAAGAGTGATATAAAACAAAATTTGATGATATTTTATGTAGCAATAATAGACTACTCAGCTCTGTATTTTTCGAATATCCTGTAATATTTCACCTTGTTGGAGTCCGAGATATTATCGATAGAAAAATCTTGTTCTATTTCCGTTGTCACTCTAGAATGGGATTAGCTTCGGATTGCAGCTTTCGTCAGGAAATAATTCCTGATAACGCGCAATCCATTATCTCTGGCTTCATCGCGTATTACATTTCCTACATGTGGACCAGAATATCCGATTCAGTCTTCAAAACCCACACGAATTCCAATGGCTTTGCTGTTACGTCTTGTTTAATATTTTACAAATTTTAAGTCTACTGAACGTGTAAATAGTGCGAGTTATGTAAAGAGTTATTTTTAATAGTTCTTTAATAAATTTTTTAAGGAAAAATTGTAAAAATAATAATGCCATATTTTTATTGTAAATTTATAAGTTGAATGTTTCCATTTTTAATATCAAAATTTAATTTTAATATCGTATTGTATGGTTGCTTCTTATTCATACTCATATTTCTAAAGCCTTTTCACATAATTCTAAAGCATTTAACACATGTTTTTATATTATATTATTAATTTAGATAAGTATTTAAAAACAATAATTCATATTAGGTCGTTCAAGCTTCGTTAAGTTTCAATCGTTTCGTAATATTTATATAAATTAATGCAGTTATAATATATTAATAATAAAACTTTATTATTACTAATTAGTTATCACTAATAATTATTAAATTATAATTGTTGTTATAGATAGTTTGGTTAGGAACAATGTACAATTTCTTATGCTACCATTCTAATAATTTATGACTGTAGCATACAGGTAGTCCACTTATTGAATTATCAAAATATTTTTTTGTTATTGATAAAAATTTAATACAATAAATACATAATTTCTATTTTTTTTTATTCTTTTACATTTTTATTTTATTATTTAAAACTATTCTAGACTCAATTAAAAGACATAATATATTGTCAAATACACTGTAATATTTTTTCATAAAAATAATATTGCATTTATATAGATAAAAACGTTTTCGAATTTCTTTAAAAATAATTTTCTACTATTTAATAGTTTAATGCAAACAATCTAAAACTCATTTTTATTCACTGAAATAAAATAATTTAAAACCTTTCAGTACTGAGTGTGTAGACAGTATTAGGAACTGCTTGAGGATTTTCTTCTATAAATCAAAATTCAGGAACTTAAACATTTATCTGAAGAATTCACGATCGAATACGATGAAATTTAAAACCCAATCACACACACCCGTAAACGGAGGGCAAATCATGAATCTGAAATTTAAAACAATATACAGATCCCCCTTCTCTTTATTATCTTTTACCTTTTGTCAAGAAATAAATTGACCAAAATAGATGTGCTGTAGGAATTGACTTTTCAGTGAAGCTCATATGTACTAAAGCGGTGAGATTCCGCTGAAAGAAGGTCACGTGGTCTCTTAGACAAGGGTGCCCACAGAACATAGTCTGTCCTATGCTTCTGTTCCATTACGTATTCCAACCATTCATAGTAAAAAAAAGGGTTTGTACGCAGTGTTTAATGTGGACATTCGCTTCGTTACGTTTGAGCATGGCAGAAAAGAAACCAAACCAAACCGAATACGTGACCCAATGATAAAAAAAAAGTGGAAGAAAAGACCTGAAAATACGTCTGTAAGGAAGGGATTTGTTTTTTATTTATATTCAAGGGGCCAATGAGAGATGGGGGGTTCTTGTGCTTTGGTTGGGATTTTATTGTTCTGTTATTAGATTATTTTCGCAGGCTGCCTTCTCCATTCCCTTGATGAGGCCGGAGTTTGACGCATGGAATCAAATATGCCGACCGACGCCACAAATCTTTAAAACAGTCATGTCGAATTTATAAAACTGAATCGCTGTCAGCGGTTAATGCTCGGTGAAATTTGTAGTTTATTTCTTGTCCTTCGTCTCTCTTCTGAATGCCAAGGAGTGCAACAATTGTAAAAATTTATTCGTGATTCGTAAAGTCATACTGCTGTATAAAAAGAACCACTTGTCAAAATGAATTCAAATTTTAATTGAAGAAATTTGAAGAAGGGAGAAACGGTGTGTCATCAAAAAAAATTCCACCGATATTTCCCATCCAATTTCTTATTGCATTTCCGTGGTGGATGGGCTTTCCACTAACAGAATGTTGAATGACATGCCATTTTTTTTCCGTCAAAAAACCGAAACAGTTAAATACATTGAACATTACAGTTATTTTAATATGGAATTAATGCCAAATACGTTGTAATTTTAACTCAAAATATCACTGGCAATTGAAAACACTTTCTTTATGCCTGTTTCAGGGCCCCCTATTAATACACTTTATAATTTTTTTTTTTTTGATACCTAACCATTTCACCTTTCTTTAAGTACCTTCATTTCAAATTTAAACTCATTGTGTCGTGTGTGGTTTTTTTCCGGCATTTTTAATTTAGAACTTTAATTATAATCACCCTATATATAATTACAATGCATAAGTATCAGTATAGTCTTAAATGAATACTATTAAAAATCATCATATTAATATGCACCTTGGCTTAAATCTATATGTCACAAAGAATATCCATAGGAATTGAGGAAGTGTTTGGCTTTTGTAAACCTACCAGATGTCATCCCAGATGTCATAAAAGGCTAAAAATTGAAGTTACTTAAACGTTGAGTATGAAAATAGCATGAAAACGTTATATATTCTTTATCTTTTGATAAGAAACAAATTGTCAAAATTTGGTGTGCTGCTGTAGAAACAGAATTTTCAGTAAAACTGACATGTATTGAAGCGGTGAGATTCCGCTGAAAGAAGGTCACGTGTTCTGTTAGACAAGGGCGCTCACAGAATATAGTCTGTCCTATGGTTCTGCCCCATTACGTATGCCAACCATTTGTAGCAAAAAAAAAAAGGATTTTGTACGCATTGTTTATTCTGAACATTCGCTTCGTTACGTTTGAGCATGGCAGAAAGAAACCAACCCAATACGTGATCGAATGCTAAAAAAGTCGACGAAAAGACCTGCAAATACATCTGTAACGAAGGGATTTTTCTTTTATTTGTTTTCAAGGGGCCAATGAGCGATGGAGGGTTCTTGTGCTTTGGTTGGGATTTTATTGTTCTCTTATTAGATTATTTCTGCACTCTGATTTCTCCATTCCCCTTAATGAGGTCAGAGTTTGACGCATGGAATGAAATATGCCGAACAGACGCCACAAATCTTTAAAACAGTCATGTCGAATTTATAAAACTGAATCGCTGACAGCGGTTAATGCTCGGTGAAGTATGTCGTTTATTTCTTGTCCTTTGCTCTCCTCTGAATGCCAAGGAGAGCAACAATTGTAAACATTTATACGTGATTTGGGATTGGAAAATTTTATTGACGGAATGAAAGCAAGTCGTAAAGTATTTCTCTAAAAATAAGTTTTAAATAATTAATTTTAATACTAATTTTTAACAAGTTTGCAAGGTTTTAACCCTACGAGTGATACACAGGCAAATCCTACAACTAAAAACTATAAGCCTCATTCATACTTATTATTAATTTTACAAATTAATATAGTTATAATATATTAACCATGAAATTTTATTACTTCGTATCACTAATAATTATTAAATTATAGTTGTTAGATGAACGACGTACAATTTATTATGCTACCGTTATCGTAGCAAAAAGGTAGTCTACTTATTGAATTATCGAAATAAAATTTTTTTATTAATAAAAATTTAATTCAATAAAGTAGTATTTTCATTTTTTTTATTCTTTTACATTTTGTTTAATTATTTTGGCTATAACACTATTGTAGGTTCAATTAAGTAACGCAATATCTTGTCCAATTTACCATAATATTTTTAATAAAAATAATTACAAGGCATATTGTAAAATAAAGAACATTAGAACAATGTAAAACGTATAAAAAAAATGTTTTGCTTTTTTTCAATAAAAATTTAGTATTTAATAGCTTAATACAAATTGCCTAACACTAATTTTTTATTCACTGAAAAAAATGGTTCAAAACTTTCAATACTCACTGTGTAGACAGCATTTGTGATTGTTTGAGGATTTTCTTCTATAGACCCAAATTCAGGAACTTAAACATTTACCTGAAGGATTCACTACCGAATTTGAAGGATTTTAAAAATCCGATCACACTCACCCGTAAACGAAGAGCAAATCATGAATCTGAAATTTAGAACAAGATGGTAAGATACAGATCCCTCCTTCAATTTTTTATCTTTTGATAAGAAATAAATTGTCCAAAATAGGTATGCCGTAGGAATTGACTTTTCAGTGAAGCTCAATATGTATTGAAGCGGTGAGATTCCGCTGAAAGAAAGTCACGTGACTGTTAGACAAGTGTGCGCACAGAATGTATAGTCTGTCCTATGCTTCTATCCCATTACGTATTCCAACCATTCGTAGTAAAAAAAGGGATTTTGTACGCATTGTTTATTCTGAACATTCGCTTCGTTATGTTTGAGCATGGCAGAAAAGAAACCAACCCAGCCGAATACGTGACCGAATGCTCAAAAAGTCGACGAAAAGACCTGAAAATACGTCTGTAACGAAGGATTTTTTTATTTGTATTCAAGGGGCCAATGAGTGATGGAGGGTTCTTGTGCTTTAGTCGGGATTTTATTGTTCTGTTATTAGATTATCCTCGCAGGCTGCCTTCTCCATTCCCTTGATGAGGCCGGAGTTTGACGCATGGAATGAAATATGCCGAACGACGCCAGAAATTTTTAAAACAGTCATGTCGAATTTATAAAATTGAATCGCTATCAGCGGTTAATGCTCGGTGAAGTTTGTCGTTTATTTCTTGTCTGTCGTCTCTCTTCTGAATACCAAGGAGAGCAACAATTGTAAAATTTGTTCGTGATTTGGGTTTGGAAAATTTTATTGACGGAATGAGAGAAAATCGTAAAATATTTTCCTTACCAAATCTGTTTTAAATAATAAATGTAGATGGATTTAAAGATTCTGGTTCCGGTTTATGGTTATTTTTAATGGTATTTTGCTCTAAGAATAATGAACTAGTTATAATATCAATGATAATTTACATAATAATGGACTAATAATGAACAAATTATAATTTTTAACAAGTTTGCAAGTTTGTAACAGTACGAATAATTAATATATGTAATTGCAATGTATGGGACCCGATGGGTGAGGGACTAGCGCTCTGGTGCTCGGTCCACAGGTCTACTTATTAAATTATCGAAATATTTTTTTTGTTATTGATAAAAATTTAATTTAATAAATAAAGATTTTCTTTTTATATTCTTTTAAATTTTTATTTTATTATTTTGTGTAATAGACTATTCTAATTCCAATTAAAAAACATAATATATTGTCAGATATACCGGACAGATAAAATGAATATTGTATTTTATACGTATTAAATGTTCTGAATTTTTAAAAAAACAATTTTTGCAGCATTCAATAGTTTAATGCAAATTGTCTAAAACTAATTCTTATCCATTAAAAAAAAAAATGGTTCAGAGCTTTTAGCATTCCATGTATAGACGGCATTAGGGGAATGTTTGAGAATGTTCTTCTATAAACCCAAAATCAGGAACTTAAACATTTACCTGAAGGATTCAACGATCGAATTTGAAGAAATTTAAAACCCGATCACACACCCGTAAAAGAAGGGCAAATCATAAAATCTGAAATTTAGAGAACAAGATGGAAGATACAGATACAACCATTCTCTTTATTATCTTTATCTTTGGATACGAAATAAATTGACCAAAATAGGTGTGCTGTAGGAATTGACTTTTCAGTGAAGCTCACATGTATTGAAGCGGTGAGATTCAGCTGAAAGAAGGTTACGTGTTCTGTTAGACAGGGAGATCTCACAGAATGTGTAGTCTGTTCTATTCTTACGCATAACGTATTAAAACCATTGGTAGTAAAAAAGGGTTTTATACGCATTGTTTATTCTGAACATTCGCTTCGCTACGCTTGAGTATGCAGAAAGAAACCAACCCAACCGAATACGTGACCGAATACTGAAAAGTCGACGAAAAGACCTGAAAATACGTCTGTAACGAAGGGATTTTTCCTATTTGTATTCTAGGGGCCAAAGAGAGATGGAGGGTTCCGCTGATCAGGTTGGGATTTTATTGTTCTGTTATTAGATTATTTTCGCAGGCTGCCTTCTCCATTCCCTTGATGAGGTCGGAGTATGACGCATGCAATGAAAAATACCGACCGACGCCACAAATCTTTTTAAAACAGTCATGTCGAATTTATAAAACTGAATCGCTGTCATCGGTTAATGCTCGGTGAAGTTTGTCGTTTATTTCTTGTCCTTCGTTCTCTCTTCTGAATGCCAAGGAGAGCAACAATTGCAAAATTTTTCTTGATTTGGGTTTTAGAAAATTTTATTGGCGGAATAAAAGCAAGTCGTAAAAGTATTTCTCTACCAAATCTGTTTTAAATAATAAAATTAGATTGATTTAAAAATTATGTTGCCACCTTATATAGTTATTCTAGTGGTATTTTGAACTAAGAATAATGAACTAATTTTAATTATAATACTAATTTATATAATATTGAACAATAACAAGTTTGCTAGTTTGTAATACTCCGACTGATACATAGACAAACTTATATCTGTAAACTATAAGCCTCATTCACACGTAGTATTAATTTTACAAATTAATATAGTTATAATATATTAACAATAAAATTTTATTATTTAGTATTACTAATAATTATTAAATTATACACTCAAGAGCCAAAACATTATGACCACCTGTCAATAACGAGTGGCCCACCTTTGGCGCGAAACACAGCTTCACCCCCGCCTTGGCATGGATTAATACCACCACTTAATACCAGTTAAATACCACTTCCACCTGATCACGGGCCTTCCACGTCATCCAGACGAGTTCATTGCAAAATGTAGGGGGTGGTCATAATGTTGTGGCTCTTGAGTGTAGTTGCTAAATGAATGACGTACAATTTGTTATGCTACTATTATGATATTTTATGATCGTAGCAAAACAGATAGTCTACTTATTGAATTATTGAAATAAATTCTTTTATTAATACAAATTTAATTCAACAATAAAATATTTTCTTTTTTTATATTCTTCTACATTTTTGTTTTATTATTTTGGCTATTTAGGTTCAATTAAGTAACGCAATATATTGTCAAATATACCATAATATTTTTCATAAAATGAATTAGAATAACAAAGTAAAATAAAGAACATTAGAACAATGTAAAACGTATAAAATTTTTCTTAATAAATTTCTAGCATTTAATAGTTTAATGTAAATTGTCAAAAACTATTTTTTATTCACTAACAAAAATATGATTCAAAACTTTCAGTACTCCATGTATAGACAGCATTAGGGATTATTAGAGGATTTTCTTCTATAAACCGAAATTCAGGAACTTAAACATTTTCCTCAAGGATGCATGATCGAATTTAAAAGAAATTTAAAACCGATCACACACACCGTGCACGAAGAGCAAATCATGAATCAGAAATTTAGAACAAAATACAGATCACCCTCTTCTCTTTATTATCTTTATCATTTGATAAGAAATGAGTTTACCAAAAAAGGTGTGCTGTACGAATTGACTTTTAGTGAAGCTCACATGTATTGAAGCGGGAGATTCCGCTGAAAGAAAGTCACGTGTTCTCTTAGACAAGGATGCCCACAAAATGTAGTCTGTCCTATGCTTCTATCCCATTACGTATTCCAACCATTCGTAGTAAAAAAAAAGGTTTTGTACGCATTGTTTTTTCTGAACATTCGCTTCGTTACGTTTCAGCATGGCAGAAAAGAAACCAACCCAACCGAATAAGTGACTGAATGTTAAAAAAGTCGACGAAAAGACCTGAAAATACGTCTGTAACGAAGGGATTTTTTTATTCTTATTCAAGGGGCCAATGAGCGATGGAGGGTTCTTGTGCTCTAGTTGGGATTTTATTGTTCTGTTATTAGATTATTTTCGCAGGCTGCCTTCTCCATTCCCTTGATGAGGCCGGAGTTAGACGCATGGAATGAAATATGCCGACCGACACCACAAATCTTTAAAACAGTCATGTCGAATTTATAAAAACTGAATCGCTGTCAGCGGTTAAAGCGCGGTGAAGTTTGTCGTTTATTTCTTGTCCTTCGCCTCTCTTCTGAATGCCAAGGAGTGCAACAGTTGTAAATTTTATACTTGATTTGGGTTTGGAAATTTTTATTGACGGAATGAAAGAAGTCGTAAAGTGTTTAACAGCCAAATTTTTTTTAATAAGAAATTTATATTGATTTTAAGATTTTTTGGTGCATTCTTATGGTTATTTTAGTGGTATTTTAATCTAAGAATAATAAACAAATTTTAATAATAATGCTAATTTGTATAATATCGTACTAATTCTAAATTTTAACATGTCTGCACGGTTCAAACACAACGAGTGATACACAGACAAATCCTACATCTAAAAACTATAAGCCTCTATCACATTTAGTATTAATTTTACAAATTAATATAGTTATAATATATTAACAATAAAATTTTATTATTCAGTATCTCTAATAATTATTAAATTATAATTGTTAGATGAACGCCGTACTATTTGTTATGCTACCATTGTACCATTTCATGATCGTAGCAAACAGGTAGCCTGCTTATTCAATTATCGAAATAAATTTTTTTTATTAATAAAAAAAGAATTCAATAAATAAATATTTTCTTTTTTTTATATTCTTTTACATTTTTATTTTATTATTTCGGTTATAAAACTATTGTAGGTTCAATTAAATAACGCAATATATTGTCAAATATACCATAATATTTTTCATAAAATGAATTAGAAGAAAAATGCAAAATAATGAACATTAGAACAATGTATAACGTATAAAAATTTTTTTAGGTTTTTTTTTTTTTTTTCTTGATAAATTTCTAGTATTTAATAGTTTAATGCAAATTGTCTAAAACTAATTTTTATTCATCGAAAAAAAAATGATTCAAAACTTTCAGTACTCCATGTGTAGACAGTATTAGGGGACTGTTTGAAGATTTTCTTCTATAAAGCCAAATTCAGGAACTTAAACATTTACCTGAAGGATTCCTGATTGAATTTGAGATAAATTTAAAATCCAATCACACACACCGTAAACGAAGGGCAAATCATGAATCTGAAATTTAGAACAAGATGGAAGATAGAGATCCTCCTTTCTCTTTATTATCTTTTATGTTTTGATAAATAAATTGACCAAAATAGGTGTGCTGTAGGAATTGACTTTTCAGTGAAGCTCACATGTATTGAAGTGGTGAGATTCCGCTAAAAGAAGGTCACGTTTCTATCAGACAGGGGTGCGCCCAGAAAATAATCTGTCCCATGTTTGTATCCTATTACGTATTACGTAAAGAACATTAGAACAATGTAAAAAACGTATAAAAAAATGTTTTGCTTTTTTTTCAATAAAATTTTAGTATTTAATAGCTTAATACAAATTGCCTAACACTAATTTTTATTCACTGAAAAAAATGGTTCAAAACTTTCAATACTCACTGTGTAGACAGCATTTGTGATTGTTTGAGGATTTTCTTCTATAGACCCAAATTCAGGAACTTAAACATTTACCTGAAGGATTCACTACCGAGTTTGAAGGAATTTAAAATCCGATCACACTCACCAGTAAACGAAGAGCAAATCATGAATCTGAAATTTAGAACAAGATGGTAAGACACAGATCCCTCCTTCAATTTTTTATCTTTTGATAAGAAATAAATTGTCCAAAATAGGTATGCTGTAGGAATTGACTTTTCAGTGAAGCTCATATGTATTGAAGCGGTGAGATTCAGCTGAAAGAAGGTCACGTGTCTGTCAGACATGTGTGCGCACAGAATTTATAGTCTGTCCTACGCTTCTATCCCATTACGTATTCCAACCATTCGTAGTAAAAGAAGAGGGTTTGTACGCATTGTTTATTCTGAACATTCGCTTCGTTACATTTGCGCATGGCAGAAAAGAAACCACCCCCTCCGATTACGTGACCGAAAGCTACAAAAAGTCGACGAAAAGACCTGAAAATACGTCTGTAACGTAGGAATTTTTTTCTTTTATTTGTATTCAAGGGGCCAATGAGAGATGGAGAGTTCTTGTGCTTTGGTAGGGATTTTATTGTTCTGTTATTAGATTATTTCTGCAGGCTGCCTTCTCCATTCCCTTGATGAGGCCGGAGTTTGACGCATGGAATGAAATATGCCGACCGACGCCACAAATCTTTAAAACAGTCATGTCGAATTTATAAAACTGAATCACTGTCAGCGGATAATGTTCGGTGAAGTTTGTCGTTTATTTCTTGTACTTCGTCTCTCTTCTGAATGCGAAAGAGAGCAACAATTGTAAAATTTATTCGTGATTTGGGTTTTTGAAATTTTATTGCCGGAAGGAAAACAAGTCGTAATGTATTTCTCTGACAAACCTGTTTCAAATAATAAATTTAGATTGATCTAAAGATTCTGGTGCAGTCTAATGGCTATTTTAGTGGAATTTTTCTAAGTAGAACTAATTACAATGCTAATTTATATAATAATTTACTAATTCTAATTTTTAACAAATTTGCAAGGTTGTAACCCTACGAGAGATACACAAACAAATCTTACATCTAGAAACTATAAGTCTCAATTTTACAAATCTTTGTATTTATAACATATTAATAATAAAATTTTATTATATATTATCAATAATAATTAAATTATAGTTGTTTATAGAACAACGTAGAGTGTTCTATGTAACAATTGTAATAGTTTATGACAGTAGAATACAGATAGTTCACTTAATGAATTATCGAAAAACATTTTTAATTACTGATAAAAATTTACTTCAATAAATAAATATTTAATGTTTCATATTTGATTTTGAATTTTTATTTTATTATTTTGGCTATAAAATTATTCTAGGTTCAATTAAATAACATAATATATTGTCAGAAATAACATAATATTTACATAAAATAAATATTGTATTTTATACGTATAAAAGTGTTTAGAATTTTTTAAAAAATAATTTTCTTGCGTTTAATAGTTACATGCAAATTGTCCAAAACTAATTTTTAATCATTGAAAATAAAAGTTCAAAAACTTTTCGTAGTCAGTGTGTAGACAGCATTAAGGATTTTTTGAGGATTTTCTTCTATAAACCCAAATTCAGGAACTTAAAGATTTACCTGAAGGATTCACGATCGAATTTGAGAAAATTTAAAACCCGATCACACACACCCGTAAAAGTAAACGAAGGGCAGATCATGAATCTGAAATTTAGAACAAGATGTAAGATACAGATACCCCTACTTTTTATTATCTTTTATCTTTTGATAAGAAATAAATTGATCAAAATAGGTGTGCTGTAGGAATTGACTTTTCAGTGAAGCTCAAATGTAGTGAAATGGTGAGATTCCTCAAAAAAAGAAAGTCACGTGTTCTGTTAGACAGGGGAGCTCACAGAATATAGTCTGTTGTACGCTTCTATCCCATTACGTATTCCAACCATTCGTAGTGAAAAAAAAAAGGTTTTGTACGCATTGTTTATTCTGAACATTCGCTTCGTTACCTTTGAGCATGGCAGAAAAGAAACCAACCCAACCGAATACGTGAATGAATGCTAAAAAAGTCGGAGAAAAGACCTGAAAACAAGTCTGTAGCGAAGGGATTCTTTTATTTTATTTGTGTTCAAGGGGCCAATGAGAGACGAAGGGTTCTTGTGCTTTGGTTGGGTTTTTTATTGTTCTTTTATTAGATTATTTTCGCAGGCTGCTTTCTCCAATCCCTTGATGAGGCCGGAGTTTGACGCATGGAATGAAATATGCCGACCGACGCCACAAATCTTTAAACAGTGATGTCGAATTTATAAAACTGAATCGCTGTTAGCGGTTAATACTCGGTGATGTTTGTCGTTTATATCCTGTCCTTCGTCTCTCTTCTGAATGCTGAGGAGAGCAACAATTGTAAAATCTATTCGTGATTTGGGTTTAGAAAATTTTATTGATGGAATGAAAGCAAGTCGTAACGCATTTCTTACCAAATCTGCTTTAAATAATAAATTTATATTGATTTAAAGATTATGGTGGCGTCTTATGGCTATTCTAGTGGTATTTTGATCTAAGAATAATGAACTAATTATAATAATAATGATAATTTATATAATAACGGACTTATTACAATTTTTAGCACGTTTGCAAGGTTGTAAACCTACGAGTAATTAATATTTATATTTAATATATATAGGATTGATATAGCTTTAAACCAATACTGTTATTAAAGCGTCGTACTGATCTACTTCTGTAAAAAATCTGTATGTCATAAAGGATATACATAAGAATTAAGAAAGTGTTTGGTGAATACAAACCTACCGGATGTCATACCTAATGAGATAAGCTATAAATTGAAATGTCTTCAACATTGAATAAGACGACCTTACTGTTAATTGGCTAGCTCTCTGTCCTTTGGTGCCACAGGCTTCCGGTTCGAATGTGTGTTTATTAGTGGTTCAGAATCCACGTTGAAATGTAGGTCCCGGTCTACTTAGCCTAAAGTGTGCGCAAAATGACCGTAAAGTGACAAACCAATATATAGTCTGTTCTATATAATCTCTACTTAATTTTTAACTGACCCTATTATGAATAGACAATATTGTTTAGAATTCCACTTTTATTTACTTTCATATTAGATATTTGTCAGAACATTGACCACTTTCTAATTTGTTCGATGATTAAACTTTTACTAAATTTGAAATTTGTATTTATATATATGTATATATAAAGAGAGAGAAATAAATGTACATATTACAGATATACAGAAATACCTATATATTCATATTTGTATATGATGGGTAGGCACAAATCAGATTAAACAGAGCTTTTAAACCAGTTACATATTTTTCAGAGCCATATCTTATTTTTTTTTTTTTTTAATTAAATATAATTGCTAATATTTATATAACTTTATTCAAAATGAAATATAAAAAATAAAAGCAATATGTAAATTAAAAACGAAGGCAAATTTTTACAAAATATATTTAATTAAAAATTTATTAGTATATAAATGTATACCTATTTTTTATTTAATCTAAAGCACATTGTCCATCGTGCCCATTTATACAGAGTGAGAGAGAGAGAGAGAGAGAGGGACTTACCTGCCAACCTTTGGTGTATATTCCACAAAATTAGGAAATTTGTGAAAAATAAGTGAAATTCCAAAATATTAACATTGGAATAAATCAATAAGCAAATGTGTAATCAGTATTCTTAATTGTATCGATAAAAAATTCTTCACTTAAAATTTATGCAATGAATCTTGTTGTGGATAAAAGTTTAATTCAATAAATAAATATTTTCTTTTTTATATACATCTACATTTTTATTTTATTGTTTTGGCTATAAACCTATTCTAGATTCAATTAAACAGCATAATATATTGTCAGACATACCATATTAGTTTTTCTAGCAGGAACATTGCATTTTATAAGTATAAAAATTGTTTAGAATTTTTTAAATGATTTTGTAATATGTAATAGTTTAACGCAAATTATATAAAACGAATTTTTACTCACTGCAAACAAAATGGTTCAAAACTTTCAGTACTCAATGTGTAGACAGCATTAGTGATTGTTTGAGGATTTTCTTCTATAGACCTAAATTCAGGATTTTAAGCAATATCTCAAGGATTCACAAACGAATTTGAAGAAATTTAAAACCCGATCACACACCCCCGTAAACGAAGGGCAGATCATAAATCTGAAATTTAGAACAAGACGGAAGATACAGATCCCCCCTTTTCTTTATTATCTTTATCTTTATATAAGAAATAAATTGACCAAAATCGGTATGCTGTCGGAATTGACTTTTCAGTGAAGCTCAATATGTATTGAAGCGGTGAGATTCCGTTGAAAGAAGGTCGCGTGCTCTGTTAGACAGGGGGTGCGCACAGAATGTATAGTCTGTCCTCTAACCTTCTATCCCATTACGTATTTCAACCATTCGTAGCAAAAAATGGGTTTTGTACGCATTGTTTTTTCTGAACATTCGCTTCGTTGCGCTTGTGCATGGCAGAAAAGAAACAAACCCAACCGAATACGTGACCGAATGCTGAAAAAGTCGACGAAAAGACCTGAAAATACGTCTGTAACGAAGGGATTTTTTTATTCTTATTCAAGGGGCCAATGAGCGATGGAGGGTTCTTGTGCTCTGGCTGGGATTTTATTGTTCTTTTATTAGATTATTTTCGCAGGCTGCCTTCTCCATTCCCTTGATGAGGCTGACGCATGGAATGAAATATGCCAAACGACGCCACAAATCTTTAAAACAGTCATGTCGAATTTATAAAAACTGAATCGCTGTCAGCGGATAATGCTCGGTGAAGTTTGTCGTTTATTTCTTGTCCTTCGTCGCTCTTCTGAATGCCAAGGAGAGAACAATTGTAAAATTTATTCGTGATTTGGGTTTGGAAAATTTTATTGACGGAATGACAGAAGTCGTAAAGTGTTTATCTGCCAAATCTATTTTAAAATATAAATTTATATTGATTTAACCATACTTATGGTTATTTTAGTAGTATTTTTTCTAAGTATAATGAACTAATCACAATAATAATGCTAATTTATAAAACATTGTTCTAATTCTAAATTTTAACATGTCTGCAAGGTTGAAACACAAGGAGTAACATACAGACAAATCCTACATCTAAAAACTATAAGCCTCAATCTCACTTAGTATTAATTTTACACTTTTATATAGTTATAATATATTAACAATAAAATTTTATTATTTAATGTAACTAATAATTATTAAATTATAGTTGTTAGATGAACAACGTACAATTTGTTATGCTACCATTGTACCATTTCATGATCGTAGCAAACAGGTAGCCTGCTTATTCAATTATCAAAATAAATTTTTTGTTATTAATAAAAATTGAATTCAATAAATAAATATTTTCTTTTTTTTTATATTCTTTTACATTTTTGTTTTATTATTTCGGTTATAAAACTATTATAGGTTCAATTAAATAACGCAATATATTGTCAAATATACCATAATATTTTTCATAAAATGAATTAGAAGAAAAAAAATGTAAAATAAAGGAGATTAGAACAATGCATAACTTATGAAAAATTTTTTTAGGTTTTTTTTCCTTCATAAATTTCTAGTATTTAATAGTTTAATGCAAATTGTCTAAAAACTAATTTTTATTCGTCGAAAAAAAATTATTCAAAACTTTCAGTACTCCATGTGTCGACAGCATTAGGGACTGTTTGAAGATTTTCTTTTATAAACCCAAATTCAGGAACTTAAACATTTAACTGAAGGATTCCCGATCGAATTTGAGATAAATTTAAAACCCGATCACACACACCCGTAAACGAAGGGCTAATCATGAATCTGAAATTTAGAATAAGGTGGAAGATAGAGATCCTCCTTTCTCTTTATTATCTTTTATCTTTTGATAAATAATTTGACCAAAATAGATGTGCTGTAAGAATTGACTTTTCAGTGAAGCTCAATATGTATTGAAGCGGTGAGATTCCGTTGAATAGAAGTCACGTGTTCTGTTATACAGGGGTGCACACAGAATAAAGTCTGTCCTACGCTTCTATCCCATTACGTATTCCAACCATTCGTAGTAAAAAAAAGGGTTTTGTACGCATTGTTTATTCTGAACATTTGCTTCTTACGGTTGAGCATGGCAAAAAGAAACCAACCCAGCCGAATACGTGACCGAATGCTCAAAAAGTCGACGAAAAGATCTGAAAATACGTCTGTAACGGAGGAATTTTTTTATTTGTATTCAAGGGGCCAATGAGAGATGGAGGGTTCTTGTCCTTTGGTTGGGATTTTATTGTTTTGTTATTAGATTATTTTTCGCAGGCTGCCTTCTCCATTCCTTTGATGAGGCCGGAGTCTGACGTATGGAATGAAATATTATAAAATTATAAAATATTATCGAATATTATTTTAAAACAGTCATGTCGAATTTGTAAAACGGAATCGCTGTCAGTGGTTAAAGCTCGGTGAAGTTTGTCGTTTATTTCTTGTCCTTAGCACTCTTCTGAATGCCAAGGAGAGCAACAATTGCAAATTTTATTCGTGATTTGGTTTGAAAAATTTTATTGACGGATTGAAAGGAAGTCGTAAAGTATTTCTCTACCGAATCTGTTTTACCGAATCTGACAGCATTAGGTATTGTTTGTGGATTTTATTCTATAAACCCAAATTCAGGAACTTAAACATTTACCTGAAGCATTCACGATCGAATTTGTAGAAAATTTAAAATCCGGATCACACACAAAGAATTTATTTATATATTCATTAACACTTTTATTTTATTGGTTATTAAACTATTCTATGTTAATTTAAATCACGCAATTTGTTGTCAGTTACTATGTTATTTTTTATAAAATTAATATTGCATTAGGACAAATGAAATATGCAAAATATTTTTTAAAAATAATTTTTAGTATTTAATAATTTAATGAAATTTGTTTCAAACTAATTATTATTCACTGAAAAAAAATCGTTCAAAACTTTCAGTACTCAATGTAGACAGCATTATGGATTTTTGAGGATTTTCTTCTATAAACCAAAATTCAGGAACTTAAACATTTACCGGAAGGATTCGCGAAAGAATTTGGAGAAATTTAAAACCCGATCATACACGCCCGTAAACGAAGGGCAAATCATAAATCTGAAACTTACAACAAGATGGAAGATACAAATACCCCCTTTCTTTTTATTATCTTTATCTTTTGATAAGAAATAAATTGACCAAAATAGGTGTGCTGTAGGAATTGACTTTTCAGTGAAGCTCAATATGTTCTGAAGCGGTGAGATTCCGCTGCAGGAAGGTCACGTGTGTGTTAGACAAGGTTGGGCACAGAATATAGTCTGTCCTATGCTTCTATCCCATTACGTATTCCAATCATTCGTAGTAAAGGGTTTTGTACGCATTGTTTATTCTGAACATTCGCTTCGTTACGTTTGAGCATGGCAGAAAAGAAACCAACCCAACCGAATACGTGACCGAATGCTGAAAAAGTAGACGAGAAGACCTGAAAATACGTCTGCAACGAAGGGATTTTTTTTTATTTGTATTCAAAGGGCGAATGAGCGATGGAGGGTTCTTGGGCTTTGGTTGGGATTTTATTGTTTTTGTTATTAGATTATTTTCGCAGGCTGCCTTCTCCATTCCCTTGATGAGGCCGGAGTTTGACGCATGGAATGAAATATGCCGACCGACGCCACAAATCTTTAAAACAGTCATGTCGAATTTATAAAAACTGAATCGCTGTCATCGGTTAATGCTCGGTGAAGTTTGTCGTTTATTTCTTGTCCTTCGTCTCTCTTCTGAATGCGAAGGAGAGCAACAATTGTAAAATTTATTCGTGACTTGGGTTTAGAAAATGTCATTGACGGAATGAAAGCAAGTCGTAAAGTATTTCTCTACCAAATCTGTTTTAAATAATAAAATTAGATTGATTTTAAGATTCTGGTACTGTCTTAAAAGGTTATTCTAGTGGTATTTTTGTTCTTATAATAATGAACAAATTATAATAATATTGATAATTTATATAATATTCAGCTATAACATTTAGGAAGTTCGTAAGATTGTAACAATACCAGTGATTAATATATAATTACAATGTATATGTATTGATATAGCTTCAAATCATACTATTATCAAAACATAATTTTAATATACTAGAATCTGGATTAAAATCTGTATGATGTAAAGAATATCCGTAGGAATTGGGGAAGTGTTTAGTGGACACACTTATAAGACTATGCTCAGAGCGGTAAGTCAATTTCTTTAATAATGATAAAATAATTTACATTAACATTTACAGCATCTGATAGCATAGGTAGTCCACTTATGACTGTAGCATACAGGTAATTCCCTTACTGAATTATCGAAAGTAATTTTTGTTATTGATAAAAATTTAATTCAATCAATAAATAATTCCTTTTTACATTTTTTTTTTAAATTATTTTGACTATAAAACTATTCGAGATTCAATTAAATAACATAATATATTTTCAGATATACCGTAATATTTTTCATAAAATGAATATTGCATTTTAAATGTATAAAACTTTCAAAATTTTTAAAAATAATTTTCTAGTATTTAATACTTTAACGAAATTGCCTAAAACAAATTTTTTATTCAATGGAAAAAAATGACTCAAAACTTTCAGCATTCAGTGTGTAGACAACATTAGGGATTGTTTGACGATTTTCTTCTATAAACCCAAAATTCAGGAACTTAAACATTTACCTGAAGGATTCAAGATCGAATTTGAAGATATTTAAAACCCGATCACACACACCCGTAAACGAAGGGCAAATCATGAATCTGAAAATTAGAACAAGATTTTAAGATACAGATCCCATCCCTTCTCTTTTTATCTTTATCTTTGGATAAAAATAAATTGACCAAAATAGGTCTGCTGTAGGAATTGACTTTTCAGTGAAGCTCACATATATTGAGGCGGTGAGGTTCCGCTGAAAGAAGGTCACGTGTTCTGGTAGACAGGGGAGCGCACAGAATATAATCTGTCCTATGCTTCTTTCCCATTACGTATTCCAAACATTCGTAGTAAAAGGAGTTTTGTACGCGTTGTTTATTCTGAACATTCGCTTCGTTACGTTTGAGCATGGCAGAAAAGAAACCAACCCAACCGAATACGTGACCGAATGTTAAAAAGTTGACGAAAAGGCTTGAAAATACGTCCGTAACGAAGCAATTTTTTATTTGTGTTCAAGGAGCCAATGAGCTATGGAGGGTTCTTGTGCTTTGGTTGGGATTTTATTGTTCTGTTATTAGATTATTTTCGCAGGCTGCCTTTTCCATTCCCTTGATGAGGCCGGTGTTTGACGCATGGAATGAAATATGCCGACAGATGCCTGAAATCTTTAAAACAGTCATGTTGAATTTGTAAAACTGAATCGCTGTCAGCGGTTAATGCTTTGTGAAGTTTGTCGTTTATTTCTTGTCCTTCGTCTCTATTCTGAATGCCAAGGATAGCAACAATTGTAAAATGTATTCGTGATTTGGGTTTGGAAAATTCTATTGATGGAATGAAAGCAAGTCGTAAAAGTAATTCTCTGCCAAATCTGTTTTTAATAATAAATTTATATTGATTTAAAGATTGTGGTGCCGTCTTATGGTTATTCTAGTGGTATTTTGTACTAAGAATAATTAACTAATTACATTAATAATGATAATTTATATAATATTTAACTAATTATATGTTTAGCAAGTTTGTAACCCTACGGAAATTAATATACTGAGTGATTCTAATTAAAGTCCCATTTTCAAAATACTGTGAAAAGAGAACCCCTCGTCCAAATACGTTTAAATTTCAGTTGAAGACACTTGAAGAAGGAGAAATGGTATGGCATCAAAAAGGTTTCAAAAAGTTCCACCGATTTTTGCCATCTAATTTGGTATGACCTTGACGTGGTGGATGGGATTTCCACTAACAGTGTCACAACTGTTGAATGACAAGTAACTTTTTTCTGTCAAAAAATCGAAACAATCAAGCACATTGAACATTACAGTTAGTTTAATGTGCTACTAATACCAAATACGTTGTAATTTCGTTTAAAAATATCACTGGTAGCCAAATTCACTTTTTTTTATGCAGGTTACAGTGCCATCTATTAATACATTTTTGGAATGGACACTTTTCTTTCCCTATAATTTTTCCTTTCTTCAAGTATTTTCTGTCAAATCTGTATTCCTTTGTAACGAGTAGGTGGTTAATTTTTACAGCATTTTGAAAGCAATGCAATGCATGGGACTTTAATTATAATCATCATGTATATAATTACAATGTATAGGTATTAGTATAGTCTTAAATCTTAATCAATAATATTAACCTCATGTATAGGTATTGGTACAGCCTTACCACTTATCATTAAATAGTATAGTCTTATTTTCATAGTGACAATAGTATTATAAAAACTTTGTATTAATATACATATATGGGCTTAAATCTGTATGCAGTAAATAATATACATAAGAATTAAGGAAGTACTTGGTGGATTCAAACCTACCGGATGTCAGCCCTAATGTGATAAGCTATAAATTGAAATGTCTTCAACGTTGAGTATGGAAATAGTATTCCCGTTATTTAGTGGGCCATTTAAGTGTCTATGGTCAGAGCGGTAAATCAAATTCTCTCATAATGGTAAAATAATTTACATTAATATTTACAGCATCTAATGTGTTCATTTTTTAAAATATTCCAATATTATACTGAAAAATAAAAAATAGATAATCGTGTAATTAATTTTTTACGCGATTATCTATTTGGAATATATATATATTATAATTTAATGTTGCTAATAGTGCTTTAACGAATACATTGTAATTTGTCGATTTTTGAATATTTGGGATTATGCTATATTTATTGAATTCCAGCGTAGATCGTGGTTTGCACTCTGGACAACGTCTGATACGGCAAAAAGAACTACAAATACGATCTTCAGTCTTGCTCACAGTGTGAGTTTCTTAGAGTTATGTAGTGGAATGCAGGTGGATTGTTCCAAAACAAGAGAGAGGATAATTAAAAATAATCTTAAGTGTCACTAGAAACAGTAGAAAGAGTAAACAGCCCTAGTAAGATCATATCATGATATCGTTGAATGGCCTAGAAAAAAATCGGTGGTATTAGTACAGCCTGGTGTGGTCACGATTGTCTCCACAAGTACCTTCATAGAATTAAACAGACTCCTGACCTTCTCTGTATCCTGTGTAATAACCAGGAAGAAATGGATATGTCTCACCTTGCTTCCTGTTCTGCACTGCCACCTGTTTCTGTATGGAATCGTTATTGGATTGCTAGACTTAAAATGATGAATTAACTGCTGTCATGTGTTTCTATGTTGTTCTTCGTATTTATTTTTTATGATATCTGTTGTACTGTAAACTTGCCAGTGGAAATAGAAAAATAATGTTACATTTAATTGTTGGCAATGCATGAATAATTTATATTGAATTGTATTGTCTATTAAACTAATATACACTGACAAATTAAAAATATTTCTGTTTTTAAATATTACTATATTTTTAATCGCTCTAGATGGTTTAAATAATTTATTTAGGTTTCGCATTATTTTTTTTTCTTTAGCAGAACATAAAGTTTCCAAACAAGCATGTAAAAGCTGTACAGTTCATATGATTTTAAGTCATATTCATCAAAATTTTAATTAAATAAAAAAATAATTAAGCAATTTTCAATAAGTTTCACACTAACTGACCTCAGATTAAAGACAACCACCTGCCATCCTCACTAATAGCCATCCGAAACACAGAATGATGAATCCTGCGTGCACCAATTAATCATGCCTTCCGCTATAAATCAATACATCAAGTATCAAGAAAGCCTTGGGCCTCCGTGAATAATAGGCGACAGAGCAATGTGTGAGCATTTTATCGTGGTCCGGCATCACATTTAATGAAGTCTTCACCAGTTCTGGCGTATAATCTATCTTTCCAAACGCAGTCAGGTTACTCATTAGGCCAAAAAGGAGACCGAATGGCTTCTCCCGGATTACCGTAACAATGTGAGCATTCAGTCAAGCAAGTTCTAAGGCCATTGAAAACGGGTACTTTTAATTAAAATCCATAAAGTAATTTTAGCCATCTGGAGTTAAATCTTTTGTAGCGTTTTGTTATGATGTTACCATTTGAAAGAGATTTGTAGGGGAAGGATTAAAATTCCACCATATGCTAAAAATTGTAATCTTTATGAATGGAAATTGCTGTGCAGTTATAAGCATCGTTTGTTGTTGTTGTTACATATGGCTTTATTGGAACTCAATCCAGCAATATATTGATGTATTTCAAAAGTTAAAATTGCATATTTTCATGATTTTTTAAAAGTTTTTTACTGCATATCAGCTATAATACTTATTGTTAGTTATATTATGTATTCATACCCTTTTATTGTCTATTATAATTATTCTAATTAATATATTAAATTCATTTTTAAATCTTTGTAACGTTTTATTATAATGTAACTGTTTGAAAGGATTTGTAGGGGAAGGATTAAAAGTTCCCCATATGCTTAAATTTTAATCTTTATGAATGGAAATTGTTGTGCAATTATAAACATCACAGCTTGTTATTGTTGTTGCTACCTATGGCTTTATTGGAACTCAATAAAACAATATATTGAAGAATCTCAAACTTTAAAATCTCATATTTTGATCATTATTTATAAATTTTTCACTACATTTCAATAAGCAACATTTTTTTAAATATTTGTACATTCCTTCAGTTTCTTTTGATAATTTATACATATCGTGTATACAATATTACAATTTTATAATAAATTATTTTTTTTATGTAATAATACAGCACAATCACTTTTAAGTGGATAAAGAGGTCACTTGAGAGTTATCATAAAGGTCAGTAAAAGGACATTTAAATTTTGTTAAGTATTTTAAAGGCTTAATAAATGTATGTTATGGTAATATTATTAATATACGAATATTAAAAATTTTCGTAGAATTGCTTAAAAGATTTTCATACATTTATTTATAAACTACTTTTTTTAACGTCACGTTATATTGAAACATTCTGTAGAGTACGATGAGTTACTTTATTTATTTATATTGAATGATTTAAAAATTAATAAATTAATTATAATTTTTAACAAATTTGAAATTTCCAATTCTACTAACTTAAAAATGCCAAAGCTACACATAGCAGCAATAATGAATGTTAAAATTCTATGTAGCAATATACATTTTGAGCCTAATTTGTGCTTATAAAATTAAAATTGCAGATGTTCCTTTTTTTGTTCCTGTCAATATGCCCATATAATTTCCCTAAAAATTGTCATAAACAATTTTATTTTCGTTAAACTACATATTTGAAGAAAACACACTCCGAGGCAGTAATATTTTATAAGCACTCTATTCAATTGGTCAATTCTTCCAGTATGAAGCAGTTCGTAATTGACATTCTAAGTCAGGATGTGATTAGATTTTTTATCCAAACATATTTCACTTTTCTGAAACAATTACAATGAAAATATCTGGCGTACAAAAGTGAGGAATTAAAAATTAAATTTTTCAAAGATGTCTAAAATTAGTACGATAACCAAATTACCCGATAACCAAAATAAATGACGTTGTGACATTATTAATAAGAACATTTTTGGTGAGAAGAAAAATGGGAGAATCCTTTCTGGGGAATAACTTTCTTTTATACCAGTGATAAGGCTGAAGGCTATACTTTCAAGAATAACATGATCTTCTACTCTTCCTTCTAGCCATGGGGTATGCTAATCAAAGACGACATCTAGTGTATAAAAATAAGGAGAAATTATAAAAATTTTAAAAATAATTATTTTAAAATTACTTATTGAAGCAATACTTGTTGTTGTTGTTGTGTCCAATTCTCAGTGTCCTGCAGCTAAGGACAGACATCCCATGAGTAATCTACTCATGGATGTAGAGAAAGGCAGTTTCTGTTGTGATGGAGCATCCTTAGGTTGAAGTTTGACTTGGCTCCATGCCTCTGAAGAAGGAGGGCAGTGCCTTCATGGAGGACTTTTCCTATCTAGTCCTACTAACGAGGCAAGATGATGAACATTACAAACTTCATCGAGTTTACTTGTTTTTGAAATAGTTTCTACAACAACGCCGCCAGCGGATAAAACCTTAGCCTAAAGTTCATCAGCGGCGCACATTGCCACTAAGCCACAAGTCAGACAAAATAATTCTCAGTCCCCGCCTATCAATTTTGGAAATGTGGCGTTCAAAATTGTATTATCTGTGCATATGGGGATAACTCTGTCCGTAGAAAATTATCAAAGATCCTATAAAATATATTTTTAATTAGTAATATCTAGAAGAGATGGAAAATGAACTGTCACTTTTGATCACTGAGTTTTGTAAACTAAGTAAAAATATTATCTAACAAATTAAAATTAACAAAATTCCCTTTTCAATTATTCAGTTAGAATCACCATTTTCTGCAAACATTTATTATTTAATATAATTTGTAAACAAACAAACTAGCTAATTTATTCTAAACTTTTGCATTTCTATGTACAAAACTATCGCTTTTATTTAATTTAAATGAATTGATAAATACAAACCACATGGATATATGATGTTAATTTCAAACCCATTTTTGACTATTGAAAATAAAAGCATTCTTTCTAAATAATGCTTACCAAACATTATTTCTTATTCATGTATTCATATGCAGATTCACTTAAATATATAAAACTAAATTAATGGCGCAGAAACATTAACAAAACAGAAATTCATCTTGTTTTTCGAATGGGAAATTTCCAGTGTCTTTAAAAACGAGATGATACTTTGTTATGGATCTTTAGGTAATGCAAGGAATTTAATATTCATGATTGAAGAGCTTACACCATTAGACCCTACTGTTTGTTACCATTTCCATGATAAATGGAATCCAATTTCATTAACTGCAGCTGAAAAAGATGGAATTTGATAAATAGATTAGAAGATATGAAAATGCATTCAAGTCATTAGTTTTATTATAAATAATTATTTAGGAAAATGAATGCTTCAGTTTAATTCTTGTTTTTCTTTCTTTTTTTCGTATATTTAATATTCAGCAAGAAAAATGAGAAAGGATAATAGATTGATAAAAAGTTTTATTTTTTTATTCATCAAAGCAATTATTCACAAAAACTTTTTTTGCAATTATTTTAAGCAAATATGTATCTTTCATTGCGATCAGGGCTATTTGATTTTCTGGAGTAAAGATTAAAAACTATTTTATTCAAAAGGAAAAAAATAGCTGTAAATGTAACAACTGTTACTCAGTAAAATTTCGTAATTATGATTTTTTACTCAAATATGGAAAATTTCGTAATTATGATTTTTTTATCAAAAGCTTTAAGTAATATTTTTGAAAGAATCTTTAAACTGTTTTTACATAAGAGTTTCAATTTTTTCAATATCTTTAATTACATTATTCATAAAGATTGCTTCCCTTTATATCTATTTAAAAGGATATTTAAAAAAAAATCTTTGATTAAATTTTTATTTTTACAATGACGGTACGGAAAATTTACGTATTTAAACAAAGTTTTTTTTTATCAACAAAACAGTAATATTTCTATAATTATATATACTGACAATGAAACCTAAAATAGTCTAAAATATTATGGAATGAAACCTAAAATAGTCTGAGATATTATAGAATGAAACCTAAAATAGACTAAAATATTATAGAATGAAACCTAAAATAGTCTAAAAATATTATAGAATGAAATCTAAAATAGTCTAAAAATATTAAAGAAGGAAACCTAAAATAGTCTAAAATATTATAAAATGCATAAATTCAGCCTTTATGATATAAATCCTTTTTTTTATTCAATAAATTAAGTAAATTTGACGATTCTAATACTACTCTTTCTAATACGACTTTAAAATTCATTTTTATATTACAAACCTTATTTAAATAGTTCATGTATGTTTCACATTATTATATATACTGACATTGAAACTTAAAATTGTCTAAAATATTGCAGAATGCATTCTGTAATAGCAGATTGATACTTTATTTAATAAAGCACTTTTTTATTCAATAAATTTAATAAATACGACTAATTCAATCTAATATAATTTTTTAAATTGATTTTTATATCACAAACCATATTTAAATAGTTTATGTATATTCCACATTATTATATTTACTGAAATCTAAAATAGTCTAAAGCATTGTAGAACACATTCTGTAATAACTGATTGATTCTTTACGTTATAAAGGGTTTTTTATTCAACAAATTAAGTAAATAAGACTAATTCTTTCTAATAAAATTTTTAAAAATTCATTTTTATATTACTAAACATAATTAAATATTTCCTTATATATATTATTTTTTCACAAAAAAAAAACTAAATTTAAATTAAATTAATAAAAAATATTATTGATTAAACAGAAAAATCTTAAAATATATTATATAATATATTATAATATATTATATTATATAATATTATAAAAATATATAATATATTTTAGTAATATAAGATTTTAAATAAAGGACTAGTTGATGAATTTATTTGAATTTAGATTTGCTATTGGGGGAAATGTAACATATTTATAAATTAGCGGAAGTACAGCAAAAATTTTGAATGCTTTTTATTTTTCTCAAAATGTTAAGAAATCTATATCGAATTATTTTATTCAATGGCTGTTTCTCATACCATGTATACGTAATTTTTCAAGAACCATGTATAATTACGTATATATGAACTTCAAGAACCATGTATACCTAATTTTGTTTTAAAAACTTTTTTAAAAAATGATATATCCTCATATAATTTTATATATAAACATAAGATGCATTTCTTTACTTTTCTTTTCATAGTATTCATTATAAAAAATTAAAATAAACGAGCTGTAAAAAGCAATATTTTATAATGGAACTGAAAATTAAAAAAATCCTTAACGAAATGATTAAAAAAAAAAAAAAAAAACTATTCTAATGCTTCAAATTTTCTTTTACAAAACGTCCTTGAAATAAATGATTAATGGCACAATGACTATCCAACCATCTATTTCTGAGCAAAATCATCAGATAAAAACATATCAGGGAGGAATCAAGAAAAGGTTCAAAACTTCCGTATTAAGAAGATTAGCATATCCTATCAAACGGAATGTTCTTCCTCCCCTGCAAGAACCTCCCCCACCCCACTACTTTGCACTCCAGTGCATCAAGAAGATCCCGTAATTGCGTGCTGGAAATTCACGCATTGCCCTTAATGCAAGGGAAAGTGCTTACACAGCTCAAGTCATTTCCTGTCCGATAATGGAGAAAGAAAGCTGTGCGGAATGTGCTAGAGGATTGTTTGAAAGTTCTGCAGTTCAATCGGAATGAACAATTTAAATTATAAACAAAAGAAAAAGTACTTCGAGGGTGATTCTTTTTGAGATCTGGTGAAATTAAGAAAATTTCTCATAATAAAAGCGTTTGATGGTCAGCAAATGATTTTTTTTTCCTTTTTTTTTTTAAATTTATTTTAAGGAGAAATCATAATAATTGAGAAAAATAAGTTACATTTTCAGATTTTGCCTTCCTTTTTTCACTGATTTATTATTTCTATTTAAATGTACAATTTCTTTCTTCTATTATGATGAATAGTTTCTTAAAACGCATTTTTAAGAAGGAGAAAGCTGTTTAAATGTCCATCTGCCTATGTTTTTTAAATGCTAATTTATCAATGCTTTTATATAGACATTTTTATACATAGTATATAATAATTAGGGAAAGTACAGAACAAATTTTGGATGTTTATAATTTTTCTCAAAATGTTAAGAAATCTATACCTTGCCAGATATCCTATACAATGACTGTTTTTCAAACATTGCTTGTACCGTGTATATGTAATTCTTGACCTTTTGAATAACGTTATAGGTCCTCATATAAAGTGAGGATACATTTGTTTATTATATATATAATACAAAAATTAAAATTAAAGATCTTTTAAAAATATATTTTATTCAGGAATTATAAGTATTAGAAATCTTTAAAGAAAAGAAAAACAATATTGTAATGCTTCAAATTTTCTTTTACAACAGCCCTTTTCTTGAAATAAATGATTAATGGCACAATGACTATCCAACCATCTATTTTTGAGCAAAAATCATAAGATAAAAACATATCAAGTAGGAATCAAAAAGGTTCAAAACTTCCTATTAAGAAGATTAGCATATCCTATCAAACGGAATGTTCTTCCTCCTGCAAGACCCCCCCCCACCCCCTCACTTTGCACCCCAGTGCATCAAGAACATCCGTAATTGCGGAGGGCTGGAAATTCACGCATTGCCCTTAATGCAAGGGAAAGTGCTTACACAGCTCAAGTCATTTCCTCCCCGTCCGATAATGGAGAAAGAAAGCTGTGCAGAATGGGCTGGAGGATTGTTTGAAAAGTTATGCATTTCGATCGGAATGAACAATTTAAATTGTAAACAAAAGAAAAGGACTTCGAGGGTGATTCCTTTTTGAGATCTGGTGAAATTAAGAAAATTTCTCGTAATAAGAGTTTGAAGTTGTCAGCAAATCTTTTTTCTTTTTTTTTTTTTTCATTTTTGTAATTTGTATTTTAAGGAGACTACTGATCATAATAGTTGAGAAAAAAAAATGTTAGATCTTCAGATTTTACCTTCATTTTTTTCCGCACTGATTTATTATTTCTCATCTAAATTTACCATTTTGTTTTTCATATATTCCAATGAATAGTTTGCTAAAATGCATTTTTACAAATTAGAAAAGCTGTTTAAATGTCCATCTGCCTATGCTTTTAAATGCTAATTTATCAATGCTTTTATATAGACATTTTTACACATGGTATATAATAATTAGGGAAAGTACAGAACTAACTAAGGATGTTTCTTATTTTTCAAAATATTAAGAATTCTATCCCTTGCGAGATATCCTATACCATGACTGTTTTTATACATTGTTTGTACTGTGTATATGGAATTCATGACTTTTTGAATAAAGTTATATGTCATCTTTTAAACTTTGCATAAAGTTGGATACATTTGTTTATTATATATTTATAATACAAAAAAATTAAAATTAAACATCTTTTAAATATATGCTTTTATTCAGGAAGTATAAGTTTTAGAAAATTTTAAAGAAAAGAAAAAAATCTGTATTCTAATGCTTCAAATTTTCTTTTACAAAACGCCTTTTTCTTGAAATAAATGATTAATGGCACAATGACTATCCAACCATCTATTTCTGAGCAAAAATCATCGATAAAAACATATCAGGTAGGAATCAAAAAGGTTCAAAACTTCCTATTAAGAAGATTAGCATATCCTATCAAACGGAATATTCTTCCTCCTTGCAAGACCCCCCCTCCCCCTTCACTTTACACCCCAGTGCATCAAGAAGATCCGTAATTGCGTGCTGGAAATTCACGTATTGCCCCTAATGCAAGGGAAAGTGCTTACACAGCTCAAGTCATTTCACCTCGTCCGATAATGGAGAAAGAAAGCTGTGCGGAATGTGCTAGAGGATTGTTTGAAAAGTTCTGCAGTTCGATCGGAAAGAACAATTTAAATTATAAACAAAAGAAAAGGACTGAGGGTGATTCTTTGAGATCTGGTGAAATTAAGAAAAGTTCTCGTAATAAGAGTTTGACGGTCAGCAAATGTTTTTTTTTTTTTTTCTTTTATGTAATTTATTTCAAGGAGACACGTTATATAATAATCGAAAAAAAGTTTCATTTCAAGATTTTGCCTCCATTTTTTTCAGTGATATATTATTGCTCAATAAATTTATTATTTTTTCCATCTATTTCAATCAATAGTTTATTAAAATGCCTTCTATACGAAGAGAAAAGCAGTTTAAATGTCCATCTGCCTATGATTTTAAATGCTAATTTATTAATGCTTTTATATAGACATTTTTATACATGGTATATAATAATTAGGAAAGTACAGAACGAATTTTGGATGTTTCTTATTTTTCAAAATGTTAAGAAATCAATACCTTGAGATATCATATACAATGACTGTTTTTTCCTTACATTGCTTGTAGCATGTAAATGTAATTCTTTACATTGTAATAAATTTATAGGTTCTTATAAGTTATAAACGTAGGATACATTACCTTATTTTTGTATATAATATAAAAAATAAAATTAAAAAGACTTTTAAAGCTATATTTTATAATGGAACTAAAATTATAAAAATCCTTAACGAAAAGAAAACAGAAGCTATATTCTAATGCTTCAAATTTTCTTTTACAAACGCCTTTTTCTTGAAATAAATGATTAATGGCACAATAACTATCCAACCATCTATTTTTGAGCAAAATCATCAGATAAAACATATCA
Organism: Caerostris extrusa; assembly: GCA_021605095.1. Taxonomy (NCBI): domain Eukaryota; kingdom Metazoa; phylum Arthropoda; class Arachnida; order Araneae; family Araneidae; genus Caerostris; species Caerostris extrusa. The sequence goes on along the minus strand of BPLR01010331.1, from coordinate 6,167 downwards.
GGGAGGAATCAAAAAAAGGTTCAAAAACTTCCTATTAAGAAGATTAGCATCCTCATCAAACGGAATGTTCTTCCTCCAAGACACCTCCCTCACCCTCACTTTGCATCCCAGTGCATCAAGAAGATCGTAATTGCGTGCTGAAATTCACGCATTGCCCCTAAATGCAAGGGAAGTGCTTACAGCTCAAGTCATTTCCTCCCGTCCGGTAATGGAGAAAGAAAAGCTGTGCGGAATGTGCTAGAGGATTGTTTGAAAAGTTCTGCAGTTCGATCGCAATGAACAATTTAAATTATAAACAAAAAGAAAAGGACTTCGAGGGTGATTCTTTCTATGAGATCTGATGAAATTAGGAAAATTTCTCGTAATAAGATTTGATGGTCAGCAAATCTTTTTTTTTTTTGTAATTTATTTTATGGAGACTCGAGATCATAATAATTGAGAAAAAAATTTTCAATTTTTAGATTTTGTCATCATTCTTTTTCCCCACTGATTTATTATTTCTCTTTAAATGTACCATATTTTTCTATCCATTCCACTGAACAGTTTATTAAAATACATTTTTATGAAGTAGAAAAAAGCAGTTAAAATGTCCATCTGCTTTGCTTTTAAATGCTAATTTATAAAAAATTTCAATGTCTCTTTTCTATATAACTACTAGATATAAAGCATTGATATATTTAGATATAAGCATTGAATTATTCTAATATAATTCAATTTATCTTTAATTAATTATACAGTTAATTAAAAACTCTCAAATTGAAAAAACTTGAAAAATGTCAATATTTTTTAATAATAATCAAGGACAATAATCCCTTTCATTTAATCGATTATATTAAAAATTTTGAAATAAAAAATTTCAAGACGTTAGGTTTAACAGTTTCTCAAAAACAGTATACTAAAGTAGGGAAAATTACCATTGTGTGTATAGAAGATATCGAGTTCCCTGAAGACTGCTATTTCTAAAGATCAAGATTATTGTGAAAAATGTACTACTGTGTCCAAAAAGTAAGATATGGTATTCTAACTTTTTCTTTTTTTTTGTTGTTGGCACTGTTCTTGACAGCTGTGTGAAATTTGACGTCAAAATATTCATTAGTGCTTGAGTTACGCTTGGTTTTGTGAGACGCTAAAACTGATTCCGGCAATTTTTGAAATGTCTCTTCAATCGGACTGAAAACGGTGTACCCAGAGGGTCTTTTGAGTTTAGGGAATAGCTAGAAGTAGCATGATGCTAAATCAGGTGAATACGGTGTTTGTGAAACGATATGGGTTTAATTTTTTGGTGAAAAAGTCACGAAGAATCAATGCAGTGGGAGCTGGTGCATTGAGTGTTTTCAGTACCAATCAAGATTTGACGCGTTTGAGGCCCAAAATCTTTTAAAATGGAATTTTGAAATTAAAACATCAGCAGCAAGACCTCTAATTTGAAATCGACGGTTTGAAAGCACCAAACGTTTAATTTTTGGATGTGAGCTTCATAGGTTGAGGTTGGTGGTCTACCAGAGGGCTCTTCGTCTTAAATGCGTTCACTGCCTTCTTTAAATTGTTTTTACCACTTCTAAGCATTTCTTTCCGATATAGGAAGGCTTCACGAATGCTATACGTTTCTGCAAACAAAATTGAACGCAAAGTTCTTTGCTCAGTTAATTCAGACATTTCAAAAATCGCCGCAATCAGTTATTGCATCTCATAAAACCAAGCCTAACTGAAACATTAATGAATATTTTGACGTAAAAATTTCACACAGATGTGAAGGACAGTGCAAACAACCTAAAAGAAAAAATGCAATATCATATGTCCGGGAAATTTAAATTGAAAACTAGTTTTACTTTTGGACACGGTAGTATACCAAAAGCTAGTGAGAGATTCTGTTTCGTATTCTAAGAAAAAGGCTTTTAAATATTCTTTATAATAGAAATTGTTCCTTTGTACTAATTAAATATCGACATTGTTTACAAACAAATAGGCTTAAATTGATATCAATTAAACTTTAACAATGTGCTTAGTAATTTCCAATTAAAATTTTAAATGCTAATTTCTCAAAATGTATACTTTTGAACGTCGTCATTCTAAATAACGACTAGATATCTAGAAAGTAGAAGCGTCAATATATATATATATATATATTTACTTTTAACTATATTTTAATTTATTTTTTAATTATACAGTTAATAAAAAAAAATTTCAAATTGAAAATTTGAAACGATTTCTAGAATTTTCATTGTGTTTTAAATAAAATTCAAGAGAAATAACCCCTTAAATTTAATCAATTATTTTAGAAGTGTTTAAAACAAAAAAAAATTCCAAGACGGTACGTTTATGAACTTATAAAAAAAACAAGTGTATAGTAGGGGAAATTAACATTGCCTGTATAGAAAATAGCAAGTTTCCTGAGGCTGCTTTTTCTGTAGTTCAAGAATATTGTGAACAAGTAATATAAAAAATAAAGTCAATTCCTACTTTTTTTCACTATATTGCAAAAAAGTCTTTTACAAATAAATTTTAAATTTTCCTCTGACAACTGGCACCATCTATTATTAGATATTTGCACCTTAAATCTAAAAAAAACTAAAATTAATTAATTAAACTTCATTAATGAATTAATATTTGAGAAATTGTATTGACATCATGTCAACCACTACAAATTCAAAAAAATTGTATTTCTACTTGAATGGATGAATAAAAAAGTATTTTATTAACGATTGAAAATTTGAACAAGATATATATAGGGAGTGGGAACTAATAGTGGAATTGAAAAATGTATACCAAAAGTTAATGAGAGATTTTGTTTCGTATTCTAAAAAAAAGACTTTTACATATTTCTGATAATAAAAATAGATCCTGTATACTCATTAGAAATCGACGCTGTTTTCCAAGAAATTTGTTTAAATTTGATATCATTGATCGCCTTTTAACAGTGTGTTTAATAAATTCTCCCTTTGAAGCAATTAATACCGAATTATTTAGTAAAGAATTATAAATCAGTGTTCCGAGAATTTCAATTACATTTAAAAACACCAAAAAGGACATAGATTTGAAATATACCTTTTTATATACTGATTAATTTTTGGATATTTTATTTTTCTTCACATTTTACGTAGAGCACTTTTTTTTTTTTTTTTTTTTTGTATTTTTGATAAATTTAATATGGTTGTATTTTTTTATAGATGATTGAGTTCATTGAAATTTTAATATATAAAAATTGTCTCAAAAATATTAATTGTTTCTCGTTAGTTGAGTTCATGCTTTATATGAGAGTTTATTATATTTTACTCAAACATATTTAGGAAAATACAAATATTTGGAGTATTGCTCAAATTATTTAAATTTAAAAATATTTTATTTAATAATAATGGTACATTGCAAAAATGTTTTATTGTTGTAAAATATACTAAAGTAGGTAAAATTAACATTGCTTGTATAGAATATATTGAGTTCAATGAAGGCTGCTGCTTCTGAAGTACAAGAGTATTGTGAAAAATGTATACCAAAAGCTAATGAGAGATTTTGTTTCGTATTCTAAGAAAAATTATTTTAAATATTTATTATAATAAAAATAGTTCATGTGTACTCATTAGAAATCAACATTGTTTTCGAAGAAATAGGTTTAATTTTGATATCATTAATAACTTAACAAGTGCTTAATGAATTTCCCCATTTGAAATAATTAATACGGAATTGATTAATATAAAATTATAAATCAGTTTTCCAAGAAATTCAAATGCAGTGAGAAAACATTTAAAATAGCGTACATTGGAAATGCTCATTTTTAAATACTGATTAATTATTTGATATTTTTTATTTTTCTTTCATTTTTAAGTACTGTGTTTTTTTTTTCTGTTATTTTCAAGAAATTTTAATACGGTTTGGTATTTTTATAGATGGTTGAGTTAATTTAAATTTGAAAATTTTAATGCATCAAAATAATCTCAAAAGCATTAATTGTTTCTTGTAATTTAGAAACAATTAATTAAACATTAATTGTTTCTTCCTTTAAATTAAAAATATGCTATTTAAAAAATAATGGCATTTTTCAAAAAGGCTTCCTTGTTGTTATTATTATATTGTAACCATGCTTCCTCTTACGCCCTGCAATAGCGCCCCCTGTGGTTTTCAGGATAAATGGTCAGTAGTCCTCGAGATTCTCACCCGGAGAGGAAGTACAACGCAACCTCTTCTCCCGCTGAGAGACATTTAGTTTTTCTACAGTCTCTCACCCCAAGAGGAAATATATTTACAGCAGCTCTGCGCAGTAGTTGGCCTAAAGACTCTCATCCGGAGAGGTGTAAAAATGCTTATATAAAAGCATATGGGGATATATAACTATATAAAAAAAGTAAAAATTACATATACATGGTACAAGAAATTTATAAAAAATGATTGTATAGAATAATTCGCAAGGTATATTCTTAACGTTTTGAGAAAAGAAGAAGCATACTAAATTTTTTCTGTATTTCCCCTAATTATTATATAGGAGGACAATTGATATTAAAAAAAAAAACCATGAAAAGATGTACATGGAAAAAAATATATAACATTGGAGGAAATACAAAACATTTGAAGTAAGAAAAAGTAAATTAGAAACTAATTGTAGTAACAAAAAAGGAAAGAGTTTTGTAATATCATTTGCTATTGTATATAACTAAGGAAAATATATAAATTTAGTAACAATTTACAGATTTGCCTCCCAATGTTACCGGTTCTGTACATTAACTGAGGCTTCTTATGCATACCTGCGTTTCATAATGTTGGATTAACATATATATGTGCTAAAAATGTATTGCAATAATACACATTTTAAGGTAAATATGCAATTATAGACAGAATGGTCATTTTTTTTTATATTTTTGTAAATTCAAAATTTTAAAACACAAAAAAACAAATAAATAAGTAAAAATTATTCATTGCATTTAATTAAATTCCCACTCATAAGCACACAATGCCGATTTTGACCAATTTTTTATTTTATTGAAGAATTTATTTTCTGAAAAAAAAAAAACCCAATAAATTCAGATCACATTTTCTATATATACATTTAAGTGTGGCATAGAGGCAGAATAATGTAGCATTTAAGACTGGAGATCAAGTTAGATTACAGGGATTTAGGTTTGGCGTTTAAGTTTATTCAAATATTCAGTAAATGTCATTCATCTCTATTTACTGGTAATAATATTACATTATAATTCACTAATATTCCCCAGGATCAAGCTTGAATGAAAATGGGTAAAGCAAGGGATATTCTCGCCAATTCAATTAGTTTAGAAACTTCAAATTCAGTCCAAAACTCCTTTTTTGGATAGTTTGAACACACAAATTGTTTCAAGTAATGCAAGAAATGCATAACTATATTTTTCAATAGTGATTTCTATACAAAATAAAGGAGATATTTTTCCAGACATAATTGGTAAGCAAAAACTTACATTCTTATATAACAATTTCTGAGTCTAACATAAATTAGAATGGATAAAGCAAGGAACATTGTCGCTTCGTTTGGAGACTTCAAATTCATCCAATTCATCCTAAATTCATTTTTAGGAGATTTTGAACACACCAAATTCGTCAAGGGATAAATATTCATATCTATATTTTTCAATAGAGACCTCTGCGTAAAATAGAATAAATACTTTTTCAGGCAAGAAGTAAGTTTAGGTTTTTGATTTAAAAGTAAGTTTAATTTCTTAAATATAAGTTTGGAAACATAATAATTTCTGAGTACACCATAAATGTAATCCAGAATATAGAGAGCAATAAATGGCGAATTTTAAGTAGAACTTATTCGGTATGTGTTAAATTCCAAACTGTTTACTTTCCTTTTAACCGTAATGTACTGGTACGCAAACCTATAAAGTACGAACTGCTACCAAATAAGCGGAAACTTTCCTAATACATACAAGTTTGTCAGGAATCCAAACAGGAATTGCAGCAAAGTTTTGTAACAGCACGCCGAAGTCCACTAATATGTTAAGCGTGAAGTTTCTGGGTGAAATATTGGCAATATAAGGAACTTTCACGTACAACGTAAACTTTAGAATAAACAAAAAGTCCAACTTACAATTTAACTTTCATTATTTAACCAACTATCGTTCACTTCAAGAAAAAAATTTCAAAATTTATTCACCTCTTTTGCTATGATATTTGAAAACATATAATTTCATAATAAGCTATTA